>APFE031260447.1:0-33042 GCA_000404065.3 Pinus taeda
CCCCTCGAAGAGGCTGAATTCTAAGGCGTTGATCTATCTTTTCTATCTTTTCTTGAGCTGGTTTCATAACAACTAGGTTCCAAGGTTAACATCCAAAAGAGGCCTAGGGGACAAGAGCACATACCTAGCCCACTCTTTCCGCCGAATCCCCCTATTAATCCACACCCATAAGTGTCCGTGATAAGCAAACTACAATACTCAATTACCGAATGACAAGGGCTACCTTTAGGTTCAGGAGGGCCACCTTCAAACATACGATTATGACAGATGGGTGAGGGACCAAATGGTTGGCTCACGTGCCGGAGAAATGACACAACAAGCTAGTTGGTGGCTGGTGGCTGCCGGCTGGGGACCATCTTGGAGAAATTTTTTCTCCAAGGGATATCACCCAAAAATTGGTGGGTAAAGTCTCCATGTTAGGCAAGGGGTAATTTTCCTTTTTGCATGCCAAGTTAACATTCCTGAAATCAACACAACCTAATGGATCCATTCTTCTTCCTCACAATCACCAAATTTGAATGCCATGTGGAATGTTGAGTGCAAGCTATGGTTTCGACAGCTAACATCTTTTGGAGCTCCTTTTGCACCATAGGGGCTAACTTA
This sequence comes from Pinus taeda, assembly GCA_000404065.3. Classification (NCBI taxonomy): domain Eukaryota; kingdom Viridiplantae; phylum Streptophyta; class Pinopsida; order Pinales; family Pinaceae; genus Pinus; species Pinus taeda. Next base: position 604 of record APFE031260447.1, read on the forward strand.
GGATTAATTTGTCTCAATTTCTGCCTAAAAGGCTTAACATTCTCATCTTTAAGAGGCATAATGTGTTTTATTGCATCTTCTCTATAGCCTTTTAGCTCACCAGAAGCGAATGCCAACACATCTCTATACTCTAGAAGTAGATTAACCAACTGCTTTCTTTCTTGCTCGGTTGATCCTTTTCCAATTTTTATTATTTTGGGATCTTGCTCAGTCCTAATGTTGACCTCAATGTGGTCACCTGGTTCAAAATTATTCTCATTCTTTTTCTTTGATGCGTCATGCCTATCAAATAGTTGTTCCAGTGCAATGAGTCCCCAAGAAGTGGGATTTGTCTTAGCTTCATCATAATCTGCATATTCACACCTGTCCTCTTTATATCCAACATAGAAGTTTGAGAACTGCATGATATTGATGAACCTTATCTGTTTTTCATCATGAAAGACCTGCCAATGCTCCAATTTGTCGGGTACTGACAACCTAAAGATTATTTCCATTTTTATCTTAGCCAAATCCTTTGTAAGTTGAAGTGTAGATGCAACAACTGCCTACTCATATGCCTAACTATTATGATATCTAGGTAACAACATCAATGTTCAATGCATCAAAGTACTCCATGGTGTCCCATACAACATTTCTATATCTTCTAAGTTTGTCAGTTTGACATGCAAATTGATTTTTGACTTGGAGAATTATTAATTTTGAATCACCCTTAATGCTCAACAATTTGATCTTCAAGTCTTTAGCTATTTCCAAGCCTAATAAGAGTGCCTCATATTCAACCACACTATTTGTGGCATCAGATTCCAATCTAAATGCAAACTTGAAGAGATGCCAAAGGGGAGACATGAGAGCAATCCTTGCACACTTTCCATATTTTGAATGAGCTCTGTCAAAATACATATGCCAAATTTGATTACCCTTCTTTTCCTCAACTTTATTTTCCAAAGGGGACAAAAAGTTAGATGACACAACATAACTCCCCAGTTCATTTAACTCATAAACAATTTCGTTGTTAGGCTCCTTGGGGTTTTCCACATGGTACTTTCTTGCCAATTCCATGTCAAGCCTAACCATGGTGTTGTTAATGCTAGGAATGATAGCATATGATAGGTCCATTTGAATAATACCACCCAAGTATCTACCCACTTCCTAGATAAAAGTCACCCCCATGCCTTTGGCACATTGTTTACAACTATTTCCATGGTGATCATAATTTCTGGGTAGGCTAACAAATGCACTTGCAAGTCCTTGATCAACCCATAAACTTCTATTTTCTTAGAGTCCATGGCATATATGCTATGGTAGGGCTTAGAAATCCTCAAATTCAATTGCTCCCTTGCCCTCTTCGCCATAACATTTGAGGAAACACCTGAATCCAACATGCAATTACGTAAAAGATATCCATTAACCAACTAAGTGATGAAGAAAGGTTGATAATCTTCATTTCTTTTCCCTCGATGCATGCTTTGCAATATAACTGGGGCATCTTCATTTTTATCCTTAGATGATTTCTCAATATATTTTCCATGGGGGGCTTCAATGGCCTTTAACAACTTGGATCTTTGGGAAGGGATTTTCAGAATCTCTGTAACTGGATCCAAGATCTTAACATTGTTAATCCATCCACCTAAGTCAACATTGAAATTTGAAGTAGGAGGGATAAATACTTTAGGAGCACCTTGCATCTTTCCTTGGTCTTTGTTTCTTCTTTAATAACTTACACCTTTGTCCTTAGCCATCTCATGAATTCGATTTAGTGGGGGCTTCTCACCAAATAACTTAGTGACTTTATCACATTCATCAAAAGCATTGTTCACACTATATGTAGATGATAGACCCTTTGCATTCTGACTCTTCTAAGTGGTTTCAAGCCAATTCTCCATGGAAATATTATGTTGTTTGCCTACCACATTGATTTGTTAGCTTGTCCTTGCCATACTACTTTCAATGATCCTTCTAATAATGGGGCATGTGGTCTCATCCTGGAACTCGTCACATGGCCTAGAATAAGGAGGTGCTTGATCTGTTAAGTTAGTAGATTCCAATGGGTTAGATTTCCTATGATCTTGTGAAGGACCCTGTTTCTGCCACCTATCATTAGGTCTAGATTGAAACTTTCATGCTTGTGACTGCTTCATAGCCACCAATATATTTTGTAAGGAATTCATCTGTTTAGCATGGTTAATTTCGATAGTTTTGGTCAATTGAGTAAGTTCCTTGATTGGGTCACTAACAACCTCCTTCACTGCTGCACTGCCCTTTGCCTCTGAAGACTTTCTTGTTGTGAATCCTGGAAAGTTAGATTTTCCTAAAGCACTTCTATAATTTTCTATCTTTTCAGCGACACTTTGAACTTCCCTTAAATTGACAGGCTCCTTGTTGAGAAATCTAGGGGCGGTAACATAGGATGATTTCTCTTTTTCAAGTAACTGATTGTGGTGTATTTTTACTTCACATAATCAACTTCTTCTTTCCTTTGTTTATTGTTAGTGTTTTCTTCATCAAACAACTACCAAAACATAAAGAATCATAAGACAAAGGACACAAGACATAAGCGATCAACCAGGGCCAAAACCCCTTCAATTTGAGAGGAAAACCCACAAGAATTCTTCTTCTTACAAAATCTTCAATTGACGAATTCCAAGACCCTTGACCAAAAACTCCTCCAAGACCAAGTCAAAGCTTCTCCTTGATGAAATTTTCTTCCTTCAAGTCAACTTTGGTCAAACTTGTTTCATAGCTTCAGATTTCAGCCCTAGTTCATAATTTCAACTTGTTGTTTCATACCTGCAATTTCAGCTTCTACTGCAGAAACCCTAGGTCACACGTGTGGCTTGAAAATGGACAAATTTGCCTCTTTTCAACTTCGCTTGACCTGACTTCCTTTCCTTGACAATTCGATTTGCTAGAGAGACCTTTCTTGACCTAGAATTCGGCCCTTGATGATGACTGCAATTTTGGTACTTGCTGCTACAGAAGGATGCCCTAATCCACTTCACATGTGTGAGAAGAATACCCAAAAATAGTCCTAGAAACTCGTTCTTTCTTCTCTTCCTTTTGTCCTCATCTTGCTTGCACTGCTCCTCTTCCTTGATCGAACTTGTGTATGTAGTAAGTGTGTTCTTGAATAAGGTTGAGTCCTCCTTTATATAGGCTTCATGTCCATATTTGTACGCTGACTTGTCACTGTCTCTAGGCCGACTTCATCTTCTAGATAGGCCGATTTGATTTTTAGCACTTGACGAGGTCTTGGAGGGTTTTTTGACATTATTTTAACTCAAATAATTTCTTTTACAATATGTAACATGCCCCAAATGGGTATTTCATACATGACAATGATTTAATGGCTTGTAGACTCAATGACAAGCCCTAGGAGCTCACAATGGGATCTTGACCTATAAACTAAATTTCTCTTGAGCATGAAACCCATTCCTCAAGAACAACGATAATAAATTTAATTTTCTCATAACATCGAATACATAAAATGATGACTACACATGTCATTATGAAGACCGAACCTAGTTACATATTTTAACACTCCTTACCCCACAACTCATATTGATACTCAGTGTTAAAAGCATCAATATAAGAGATGAGGATGTTCTTCTCTAGGGGTTTGATATCTTGGGGTTGACATTTGATTATGACATTGAACTTTTTGTTGAATTCTTCCATTCTTCCATTTTCATTCTTCTTAATTCCGTTCAATGCAACCAAAAGGTGGCGATCCTCTTTCTTATAACCCTACTTAGTGTTGAAGGAAGCAATATTTGGGACAAGGGTTGTGAAACTGTTGTCATTATGCTCCAAGAAGTAGTCCAAGGCATACTCTTCCAATGACAACACAAACAACTTGATCTTCACCTCTTCATGGTTGTAATTCTTACCACTACACCACTTGGTTACACATAGGTTGAAATTTTTGACATGTGTCTTTGCACTTATTACATTGTTGCCTTGGAAGGAAGGCAACTTCTCTATGGCCTTTTTTGGCAATGGATGAGGATATCTCTGAATGTTAGCAAAATTGATAGATCTATACAAATCATCCATGTTAATGACTATTTGATTAATGTCAAATTCAAAAAGGAGATGGGTATCAGAAATTGCTTCATGTCCAAGATTAGTAGAAATCTACTAGAAGAGAGTTTGTTTAACTTGTTTCTATAAGCCCTTTCAGGCTCAAGAATGGGGCCAAACAAGCTACTGGGATTTCTCCTAGCATACTGACTTGCAATTTTTTGATTTAGTGGAGTCACCACCTAGACACAAACCAATATTTAAAACCCAATCATGCAAGAATGTCGTATTTTGGGATTAAAAAGATTTATCCCTGACAATGTCACCAAAAAAATGTTGTCGCCTTAATCCACACTTGTGATTGTTGTGCAAAAAATCTTTAACTCCACTTGGTGTGGTGTTGGTGGTAAGTCTCGAGTTGAGGTTATCACTCAATTCTCAACTCCTCTGTCTAGGCTCACTCCTAGTGGAAGCCACCCCCTGTCTGGAGTTGAGGCTGTCACTCAATTCTCAACTCCTAGTCAAAGCCAAGGGGGGTGGACCCTATAATAATAACTAAGGCTTAACTAAGTTAAGTTCTAGGAGTTAGTGCAAATGATCAAGATACAATTCGATTATATAGAGCAATAAAAGAATGAAAGCACATTCATGGGTTTAATGAGCATGTACATCCACAAGTATAGACCAATGGCAAATTATAAGTGCTTGCTAAGCAAATGATCCAAGTAAAGATGATAACTTTGAAAAGTGATGCTTGGAAAGAAATGCTTGAAATAAAGATGCCCCAAAAGATCAATGCCTTTAAAAGTAAGAGTGGCAGATAAGGAACTAGCAAGTACAATAAATGAAAATACTTGAAAATGTAACTGGATGTTCCACAAATGATACTTGAAATAGTGATGATCGCTAAAAATAAACAAGACTTGCAAGATAAGAGAGCAGATAAGACACAAATCCAAGTACCTTGCTTTGTGATGTAGTGAGATGTTCTTGGTTAATTTTAGATTTAGTTAGGTTGTCACTTGATGTTAAGTGAATTAGATTGCAAGATTGTTTAAACAAGTTTCAAAGCAACTCCCTTCCCAAGACCTTACCCTCACTCAGGCCCGAATCTTAGAGTAAGGAGACAGTAGGGGATGGAGGGTCCCTAATTACAACTTCAACTAGTTAAGCTGGAGGTAGGTTCTTGCTCTAAGAATGACATGCAAAGTAAAAACACAATCTAGGAAGCTGAAATGCTTGAAAGTAAAGTGAATGAGCACGTTAAAAGACTAAACTAGATAGATGTACAACGAAAATAAAAAGCAAGTCAAATCAAAAGCATAAAGAAATTGGAATAGCTTGCAAATGAGATTGGATGTACTTGGTGTTTGATCTATTCTACTCTAATTTTAGATGACACAAGAAGAGAACCACTCAAGCATCACCCAAGGGTCTTCCCTAAATGGGGAAGGGGATGCGTAGGGGGGAAGACCCCCTACCTCCCAAGAAAAAGGTGCCTTTTATTAGATTAGACCCCCCTTATAAAGTGGGATAAAGAGTGGTTTTGGAGAGGAGTTTACAAATGAATCCCTCAAGGGGAATAGCCCTCCTTCCAAAAAAGTTACAAGTGATCTAAGCTTTTCACCAAGGTTACAATAGAGGTTAAGTAAGGAGTTACAATGTTTGGGTTGATTTCTCACACAAATGAGATCAAGTCCAAAAGAAAAGAGCTGAAACAACCTTATAAGCAAGTGTGAGATATTACAAAATGTTGCAAAAGAGGGAAATCCTTTGAAAATCCCTCCAATGGAGAAGCAAATTTTAAGAGGACTACAATAGTGGAGATTAGATGGTATTTCAAGGTGTTTGTTTTATGTGCCCAAAGGAAAGATCCCCCACTTCTCCTTCTTTGCCAATGTCCCCAAAAATCAGCAAGGTAAGAAAGTCTTTCTGTCCACAAATCATCCAAAAGACAATCCTGACTGTCTGCAAATTTGCCCCAACAAACAGCCTCAAAAGAGACAGTCTTCACTACCTTCAAGTGTGCCCCCCCCCAAAAAAAAAAAAAAAAAAAAAAGACTAGTTAGCAAGTGAGTATGAACATCTTGGAACAAAACCCCCAAAATCTAGCATGCGTGAGATGAACTCTAAACAATATATCCGAATTAAATCAGCTAGACCCTACTCTATCTTGTGCAAGAAAACCAAGTAAACTTGGTCCCTTCTTGGACAAATTGGACTGCTGCTAAATCATCAGTCAAAACAAAGCATTAGATGCTTGGATGTTTAAATTTTTGCACATAGATAAGTAACCAATGGAATAATGGATTTAAAGTGATGGAAGGAAGGAATGGTATGGGCTCTTTAATGTCTCTTCTCTTGATCTGCTTGAAATTCCTAGGATGGCCTGAAGTCAACTTGGATCATGGGCTGTTTGGCTAACTTGGAGATGGCTAGTTTAGCCAACAACGTCCCAAACTCCAAGTACTTTGGTAACCTGCACACACTAAGCCAAATCTTGCAATACAATAATTAGTGTCAAGAGAGTTTGCTCATATAATGGCAAGATTGGACTTGTTGTTCAACCGAGAACACACAAGTCTAAATCAAGCCTAGAATAAGAGCAAGTCTAAGGAGAACTACAAATAGTTGTAACTCCTCCTCCCTAGACAATAGTGCCTTTAGGCTGAGATACAAAACTAATGTAATCAAGTGAAAAGAATCATGGAAATAAACACATAAACATCATTGGATTAAATACCCAAGGTTATCTCCAAAGCCAAAGACCAATCCACAACACAAGACGAGACCTCCAAAGCCTTTCTTTATTATCACAAGCAAAAATATTTTGACATAATGTACCCAAGCATAGAGATTCCAACCATGGGCAACAATGAACCCAAGAGGTTGATTTATACAAAAATTTGGAGGAGATCCCAAGAAAACTGATGCAAACAAGTTGCATATGGTGTCAATCCCAAAGCAAAGTTGACTTCTTTAAGTGGCAAAAGGACTGATAGTAAAAATGCTGTAGGTGGCAATCAGACGACTGCTTGTACGCATTCCTTGATGAGACAAGTGGGCAACTTAGTGGAGATAAGTGGGAGCAATATCCCTCTCAACTAGCAGTCAACCAAAACATGTGAACCTGTGAACAACATGTGTTAAAACCTGCTTCTTGTAGTTGCTGCGTATCTCTGTGATAGACTGCCTGCGTGGGAGCTTCATTCTGGTAGTGTAATGAGTGTAAGGTGAGTGGACACAAAGAGGAATTTAACTTCCATAAAATCTGCTTTGACTGATCCATGAAATATTTGAAAACTGACCCATCAAATTGTGGCAAATCTCGACCTGCTAAAATGGGGGAATCCATCCCCTCAAATGCCGATAAACTCAACCTGCTTGAGTCCCATAACTCGTGTGATGAGGTGGCTGCCATATCAGCCTTCTATCTGCCCCTTTTACTTCACTTCAATGCCACATTATTTTCCTAGTGTTGGGTTGGGGTAGCATTGGATGTGCTCGAGCCACGAAATTTGGTGGAGAGGTTGGGGCACATGAGATCTCCAATACCCAGAAAGGGTTTGGGTAGATTATAAACAGTTTAGGAGATATTAAAATAATTAATATTTTTAATGGAGTCCCTAAGTCTAAACTTAGGGAAAATAAAATATTAATGGTAATTAATATGAAACTGTGTTAGAATGGTCCAAAAGACATGGATCAAGCTAGATCTAATCTTAGCCGAAAATACATGGATCAAGATAGATCTAATCTTAATCGTTGATTAAAGACTTAATCTCGGTCGTTGATATGTCAACAGGAAAAGTATAAGAGGAGGCTTGAGGGTCACTTGGAGAAGACACAATAGTGATCAGTCATTCTATTCTCTAGAGCGGGGTTTGCTAAGAGAGATAGAATTAGTGAGCGGGAGATGCAACTGAGGGGCATTTGAGTACAGAGAGACAGAGAGGTAGAGATAGTGTCAAGAGAGTAGCGTAGTAGCCGAGGAGAGTGACACAGAGCCAACCAGGGTTCACGCAAGGCCACGCAAAGGTAGTCGGGAGTTGCATAGAGCATCAGAGAGGCCAGTGTTGCTGACGCAGAGGGCTAGAGGGCTGACGGAGGGCCTCCTAAGGCTGACGCAGACCCATCCATGGTGATGCAGGGCTAGCATTGGGCAGAGAGGGGTTGACGCCATCTAGAGAGACGTTGACGCTGGGGTTTCTGGGGCAGATTGGTGCTGAGTCGCTGTCGGAAGGATTATTTGGGCTTTTAGCCAGGAGATTTGTTAGAAATTGAGAGGTATTATTGCCAAGGAAATTATCTGTTGGATAGGCCAGTTTCGGCACCCAGATTGTACTCTGATATTGCTTATTAAGAAAATCCTCAGATAGCTGCATCGATTTTCCCACATTCGGTTTTTTTGGGGACATTAGTCCAAAAATAATGGTGTCATATGGTGTGATTGTTTTTGTTTCCTTTAGTTGCTGTTTTGTAATATGTTGAGCATACACTAGTGTTTATTTTCAGTGTTTACATTGTAAATAACTTGTTAAGTAAAATAACAAGTAGGTAGGAATAAATTAGATAAAGTGCATGGAGGGTTTCTAACTAAGTAAACTTAGAAACTTCAACACCTAGTCTTCTTTGACATGGAAGATGTGATAAATATGTCTCCAATTATTAATTCTTTTGATTTTTCTTCTCTTTTTTGCCACTGACATTAGAGAAAGTGGATTTTCAAGGGGAATAGTCATTTTTTGATCTCCAAATATGGTCTTAGGATAATGTTGGGGTTGTGAGCACAAATTTCCAGTACCTACATGCCACCAACATATCCTAGAGCCAATTATTTTCAACTTTACATAGTGAATTAATTAGAAATCCCGTCTTGCAGGAAATTTTAATTAATTAAAAAAATCCTAGAAAAACTTTGTGAAATTCCCCGTCACTTTGGATATGACCTAGCATGGTAATATACATTGACCCTAGACATTAGGATGGACCCAAGGCCCATTTTTTAAGCCGCAGTCCATCTTTGGAGGATGGAGTTAAAAAGGTCAACTAATTATTTATTGTTGAAGAGTGAAAATAATTGGCCGAGTGAAAAAAACGACTCTAGAGTGGACTCACTTATTAAAAGGGTCCTAAAGAAGTCTGAACTTGACCAGAACTATCCAAGAGTTGACTAAGCCATCTCTCTTATCTGTTTGATCTCTGTTTGACTTCACAAGTGTGGGAGCAAACCAAAGTTTTTCTGTGTCTTTCTGGGCAGCAATCTGAATTTTGAGGAAGGTGCTGGAGGCCAAAATTTCAGGAGGCCAAAATATCTCAGTTTGACCATGTTTGACTTGGGCTTATTTGCTAGGCAGTTTGACTTGATTTGATTGGAGAAATCAGATTGTATCTCTTGTTGAATTGGACAATTTCTCTAAGAAAAGGTTGATGGGTTTTACCTGAAAGAGGGTTTTCCCAGGGTAAAAATTTGTGTTTCTTGTGTTTGGCTCTCTTTATGATCCTACTGTCATTATTGTTTCTAGTTTTGAGATCTTCTGTGTAATTGCTTAATGATAAATGTGAACAGAAGAAGGATTAAATTAAGAAGTCATTAGAAGTAATTATCATATTAGAAGCTCTTGAAAAATCAACATGGTATTAGAGCTATGGTGAAAGAACAATGTTGATGAAATTCTAGTCATATAACCCTAAGTTCGGGATAGGAAGCCTCAGTCCAACAAAAGACAAATTTAAGATGCTGGGTAATGTTGGGTTTGAAGGAAGCTATGTTACAAGTCACCTACGTTGCAGAGCCGAGTAACCTATGAGAAAAGCAGCGCGAATGGATTTGATGACAATTATCGGATTTTGTCAAGTCTACATGAGATTGCAGAAGCCCAACAAAGCAATGGAAAATCTAATGTAGAGGAAAAAACTAGAGCAAACATGAGTGAAAGTAAGATTGGCAGCCTTGGCAATAATAGAGGTTCAATAGAGAGCTTTCTTAACAAAGAAGAAAGTTGTCTTCCTCTTAATGACCCTGAATTAGATAATCCTGAAGCACAAGAAGTGTATGGTAATGCCAGCTATATCTCATAAAATGCTAAATTTGATCAATCCAGTCAAGGAAATTGCAGTAGTTAGGTTCTGAAAATTATGGACTTAAGGTCATATTTTAAAGATGATAATCCTCAATACAACTCAGTTTCTGGTTCAAATTCAATTCCCCCTGATAGGTCCACTTCCTTGACCACAAGAAATCCCTGCACCTTGTATGTGTCTCGAATGGCTCAATACACTGGGTTTTACTCAGAATTATCACGTCTTTTCTTCAATGGATGCAGGGATCTTTTGCTAGAAAATTTGCTTCATCTGATAACTCTCATGACAGAATCTGGGTCTACTGAGGAGTGGAAAAAATCCCTTATTTTGAATGCACAGACAATTCCCAAGCAACCACTGTTTGTGCATATCTTTCACTAGTCATCAAACTTACATTTGTTGCGTCCCTCTATGTTACTCCTGCTGCGTCCCCTTGTACTGAGCATCCCAAAACTCCTCGTCCATTTGCGTTATTCTGCTCACTAACTTGTGTCTCTACTGTGCTCCCCAGCTCTGTCCGCAGCCCGCTGCAATCTTTTCCTTGCCGCTTTCCGACACCCACCGACCGCAACCACCTGCAACATCATAAATGGACTGGTGTTGGGTCTTTACTCTGTTCCTGCTATGCAATACTATACAACACATAATGGCCATGACGAAGTCACAACACTTTTGTTCCCGCTGCGCCTCCCCCCATCATCCACTGTTGCAATTCCGCCTAAACACTGTCTCCCCAACCCTGTTTTTCGTTTCCCTCCAACGCCATGTCAATTGCTACACCGTTTCAAGCCATCATATGGACGTCCATTTTCGAAACCACCATATGGACTTATGATCCCATGGTTGGTTGATTATAAAGTTAATAATTATATTGTATAATTTAGAATTATAATTATTAATTATATAATATAATTCATATTATAAGTTATATAATATTATTTATAAAGTTTTAATTATAAAAAAAATCCAAGGAAATATTACTAATGAACTACGTGATGAGACGAATGCCAGATTATATACATCAAGATAACTGACACTAAGTGAAGAAAATTGACAACATTAAAGCTTTGAGGACAAAGCTTCCGAAGGAAGTGGCTATGTTATGAATATAATTCATAACAAATAAATAAATAAAATAAATGTAAATATTAAACAATTAAATATTGATTATGTTAAATAGTCATTAAGTTAAGTGAAAAGGCATGTCTAAAAGACATGCCCAGTCATGAAGGGTCACCTGCTGGGGTATAAAAGCAGGATCTTCATTTTAACATTCATCACTTGTACAATTTTTATATATAATAAATTATTATTATTAAATACCTCGTGTATTTTTACATTCAAGCCTACAAGCTATCAATTTTGATGCTTCAAATATGTTTTCTGATCTTGAATGAGAGGGTAGATGAGGCGAGCTTGGAAAGCGTTATGGTTTGCAAAAGCAATGTGGATGGATCATTATGTCTCACTGTTATTGATGGAAGAGCTTCTAATCTAAATAATGCATTACACAGAGTAGAGGATACCCAATTCAACTAAGCTATCGACACTTGGATTTGATACCTTATGATATGAATCCGAGAATGGTGGAGTTGTTAGCTGAAATTGGCATGCGATCTGAAGATGTGGTTTTAGTGGAAATCTTGCCTTAATCTTGTGATTAGACAGATGAACAAGATGGGAAAAATGAAGTGAAGAAATGTTTCTCAATCACAATATTATACAAAATCTTGTACTAGTTCTTAAAGATCCTAATAACAGGGTCAAAAACTGATACAAGGGACTTCATCGACATACTTTGGAATTTTGTTATAGGGTCGGATCTCATTAAGAATGAGTAGTATTGATTCAAGATCTAGCGCCTATGTTAAGCTTAAACGAAGGCTCATGTTCAAGCCTGTTTGGGCAGCTTTTGAATCCTGTTTAGAGAGCTATCTAAAATCAGTCTCAAGAATGTTACTAATGTGTTGGTCAAAGTCGTCATTGATGTCAATATGGCATTGTTGGAGATGGCAAAAGTCCTAACCCTTGTGATGGATGAATAACACTTTTGTGATGTTGCCCTAAGCTCATGCAAACCCTAGGAGAAAATCCTAAGCATGAAGATGATGCAAGTCACAAGATGCATATCCCAAATTCCTTAGCTACATTTATATCCCTATTTATAAGATGGCAAGCCCTAGATTGTTGATGATGAATGAAGGAACCCTAAATGCTTTGTCCTAAGCATGGTTCAATGCAAGAAATGCATAAATCAATGAAGCCTTAAACTCCCTAGCATGAATGCATGAAGCCCTAATCCTAATAAACTTGAAGGCCTAAATCTATGAAGGAGGAGCCCTAGCATTGTCCAAAACATAAAATACTAAAGGCTGCCATGAATAAAATAATGATGACAGTTCACAAATATAATTTTCTTGATGGTAAAATGAGCTTATTTAAGTATGAAATTTGCACCAGCTTGTAGAGGACATTTTCCTCTTTCCAACGAAAATAATAACCAGCTTCCCTTTCTCGATATCCTTCTAACTAAAAGAGATGGGTCTCTTGGTTTCCAAGTCTATAGAAAGAAAACCCATACAGAAAGATATCTTCATGCTAATTCCCATCACCACCCTAAACAAAAGATTGGCATCATTAGGACCTTAACTACTAGGGCGGCCAGAATATCTGATGCAGACCATCTAAATGATGAGCTTAACCATCTTCACAAGGTGTTTGAACTAAATGGCTACAATAGAAATTACCATCAAGAAAGCCATGCACCTATCCCTAAACAAGATTAACAATGATATTAAAAATCAAAATTTATCCACTCCTCAAGTCTCTCTTCCATACATAAAAGGCACCACTGATAAAATCTCTAAAATTCTTAATAAACATAACATTAATGTAGCATTCACCCTGCTAATACCATCAGACAATTATTCAACTCAGTCAAGGATCCCATAAACCCTAAACTTCGAAAAGGTGTTTATGTGATTCCTTGCTCATGCGGTAAGGAATACATAGGTGAAACGGGTAGGTCTCTTAATATTAGAATTAAAGAACACACTGCTGACTTAAGAAGAGAAAGGACCTCAAAATCAGCGTTAGCTGAACATGTTCACTCTTCCTCTCATTACATCTGCATGGAAGACGTCAAACTTGTTAGAATAGAAGACCACTATCTCAAAAGGAAAATCAAGGAAGCCATTGAAATAGAAAAAAGGAAGAATAACCTGAACTGGGACGATGGATTAAAACTAAGCAACCCCTGGAAACCTTTACTTGAAACCTTAAAAGCCAATAATTAACTCTGTTCCCTTAAAAAACCATCCAAAAAAACAAAAAAAATACATCAATTATGTAACATCCTCCTTAAACAATAGATTTAATTAACAATCATAAACATAAATTAGTAATTGATTTCTTCACATATAATCATTTGATATCATTAAAAAAAAAAATAATAAAATGCATATATGTATAATTACACAAAACAAATAAATAAATAAATAAATTAACTCTAGAAATTATAGATAAATAACTCACTAAATCTTAAAAAAAAATAAAATAAAAAAAATTAAATTAATTAAATTAATTAAGCAAATAAAACAAATTAATCAAATAAATAAATAATTAAACAAAGAAATAAGTACATTAAAGTAAATTAATAAACTTATTAAAAAATAATAAATAATAAATTTAGTTAACTAATCTATTTGTTTAATTAACTATCAAAAATTAGTTAATTAGTAAAACATAGCAATTAATCAATCAAAAAAAAATCATAAAAGTATTAAACCTAATAATTAATTCAAGAAATAGAAAAATAATTAATTAATGTATCCTTGTAAACTTATTAATTAATGTAATTAATCAAATTAATAAATTAATAATGTAAATAAATGAATAAACATATTAATAAAGAATAAATAATTAAATTAATTAATTTTATTAATCAAACAAATTAATTTATTATTTAAACAAATTAATGAATCAATTGAACCAATTATTTAAAATAAAATTAATAAACATAATAATTAATTCTATAAATAATAAAATTAATCAATTAAGTTATCCCCTTGAATAAATTAATTAATTAATTTAAAATAATAATTTAATTAATTAATTAAATAAAAAGATAAGAGCTGACCTATTTTCTCATTTCTTTTGTTTAATAACTTATATATATACCCTAATTATAGCTCTTGGATACATCATTAAGATCTTAAGAATATCTATTGAAGCATCGTCCCCTGATGATGGACTCACTTGGTAGTCCGAAACGTTGGGTTCACAAAACTCTACAACACATCATTCCTCCTCTATCTAAAACTATCCTCCCCTGTATGGATTCATTATTTAACAATTTCAAGTTTTTACTGTGTTTTTCAACAATAAATCGCTTTAGATTTTATGTTACAGGGTAAAGTGATTTAATATGATATTCATATTTGTCTTCTAATTATATACAGGTTTTTTCCTTTGTAAGCTTGGAACAGGAGTTTTTACCTACAAAACACAAAAATTGTTAAGAAAAGCATAGGTGACAGAGAAGGTAATCATTGACTTTGTTGAGCTCGAAAGGATATTGGAAGGAGTCCAGAGCATATTGGAAGGTAAAACAATGGTTTTATTGGTCGTAGAGGCTTATGGAGGTTTCACTGTGTAAATGGGCAAAACAAAGAGAAATGGTGATTTTTATGTTTAAATCAAAAAATAGTTTACTTTTTGAAATATGGGGCAAAGTGAATAGTGGCCATTTTGTCGTTATGCGAGAGGCCATTTTGGTTTTCATCATACAACTTATGAGGCGCGGGTGGTTTTGGGAGGGGTCACCTGATATAGTTTGAGCCTGACACATAGCAAGGGGAGGTTGGTGAAATACTGCTTTCGGTTGGGTAATGCTCTAACAGAGAGCCAACCCAAAATCGTTGAGGGTTGTTGGATTTGAATGTATTTGATCGAACAGTGGTGGAGTGAAAGAGAAACAAAGGGGCCCAAAAATTAATCATGGCGGTATGGGCTTTATTATGGGTTAAAAACTAAGATTAGCGGGGTTTTATGGTTAAACAGAGGTTTTAGGTTGGTTCATTAAAACATTTTAACAAAGAAATCCTTCACAAAACACGGTATGGTGGACTTGAAATAATATGAATTCAGATGGATAAATGACGTCGAGTCCAGTTTCATCGCATATCGCAATCACAGTTTTAGTGAAGGAAGGCCCATCACAAAGGAATGCGATAGGGGCCGAGACACGATGTGGAAAATAAATCATGGATAATACTGCATCGGGTCCGGGTTCCCATCGCATATCGGGGATCGCAATGGTAGAGGGTGTATGTTCCAGCCAGGACTTGCGATGAAGGGCGGATGCGAAATGGCAATGAATTATGAATATATTTGTGTCAGGTCTGGGTCCATCGTGCATCGCATATCACAATGCGGAGGAGAGTGCGTGCATGTTGAAAAGCTTGCAATCCACCGATATGCGATGTTTTATTGAATACATAGTTTTATAATAAAACTAATGGTTTCAGGTTATTTAATAAGGGAAGTTAATAATATACGAGAAAGGGAACTTTTAGGGGTTTAATACAATAAGTTAGTGTTAATATGAAACATGAGCGGAAAGGGGAAATACACTAAGTATAATGCTTTTTCATGAGTTATTTCGTTTTCACATATATACATCAATACTTAGGATAAACATATTTTTGTGGGTTTTTTGGGTAAAAGGGGATTTAACATAGGGTTTTCACTTTTCCTAGGCAAAAATGATTTTAACCTTACGAAAAGGGGTTTTTATGGAAAATGAATGAATATGAACTATATGAAGGTGGGAAGGGGAAATTAATAGATATAGGGATGAATGGAGATGAGGGAAATTAAGTAATTGATCTTGTAGACCTTCATTTTCTTTGTGTAATTGCCTCATGGACATAGAAACATATGGTAAAACATGACAAATGTACATTTTGTTCAATCAATCATCATACTTCTGCAACCTTTCTTATACTTACCCTTTGCTTATCCTATCATTTTTTCTTCACTTAATGGGTGCATTTAAGCTAGCAAACCCTTTTCCTTTCTTTTTATTTAAAAAAAAAACACAAACTATCTAATTCTAACCTTATAACATCCAAGGGCTCAGATTAAACTAATGAGCACCTTATTATTCTCTACCTAACTACTCATCTACCAAGATTATACAGTTTGGCCAGATCTTTATTCTCTATTTATAACATCAAATTTAAAGCATGAAGCAATCAATATTAAACTATTTGACTGTCATGGGTTGTGGCATTTATGACAAGATGCACACAACCATTATTTTGCGGAAAAATAGTAATGGCATTTAGACTTGCTCACTTTCATAGTTTTATTTGTTTTCTTTTCTTTCTAACCTAACATTTTTCTTTTTGTCTTGATTTTTTTAGGACATCTAACCTAAAATTTTCTTTGATATGGACATCATCATCAAGATATTTTCAAAAACATTTTATTCAATATTGTTATGTCCATATCCTAACTTAACTTTTTTTCAAGATATTTTTATTTATTTGACTAATTTATTCTATCTTATCAAAACCAAAAATGCTACAACAATACCTATAGAGGAGCTTTTTTATCAGGATGATATGGCAAGAAAATTGAGCTTGGTTTCTACGGACAAAGGAGTTGAAGATGTAAATATTGGAATAGTTTACAAGCTCAAGCTTGTAAAGTTATCAAAAGCATTGTCTCCCGAAGTAAAGGCTAAGTATGTTAGATTACTTTCTAAATTTTCTAATGTTTTTGCATGGGATTATTCAAATTTGAAAGTGTATGACAAGGATATCATTCAGCATACTATTCCTATCATGATGGATCAAAAAACTTTTAGACAAAAGTTGAGAAGAATCAATCCAAAGCTGCTACCATCCATTGATTGTTTAAAGCTGGTATCATTGTTCCAATTAGATTTTCTGATTGAATTTCAAATTTGGTCCCAGTACGAAAGAAGACTGGAGAAATAAGATTGTGCATAGATTTCCGGAACCTTGACAAAGTGTCCTTAAAGGATAATTACCCTCTTCCTAAGATGGACCATATTCTGCAAAGAGTAGTTGGAGTATCACAGATGTCACTACTAGATGGTTACTCAGGCTATAATCAGATCTTGGTGCATGAAAAAGAACAAGACAAAATTGCCTTCACAACACTTTGGGGAACGTTTCAGTATGCCACAATGCCATTTGGATTGAAGAATGTTGGAGCCACTTTTCAGTGGGTGATGGACATAGCTTTTTCTAATGAGAAGGATGTTTTCTTGGTTGTTTATTTAGATTGTTTGATGGTATTTTCTGGTTTTGATGATGAACATTTGCACCACTTATGGATTGTCTTTCAGAAATGTAGGAAGTTTGGGATTTCTGTAAACCCAAAAAAGAGACTTTTTGCCATGGACGAGGGTAAACTGTTTGGTCATATCATTTCTAAAATTGGTATTCGCATTGATCCTTCAAGGGTGGAGGCAATCCAGCATATAGACTTTCCACACAACAAAAAGGAGATTCATGCTTTCAATGGTAAGATGAATTTCTTACGCAGATTTATACCAAATTTGGCGGATCATTTACGTGAAATAACTAATATGTTGAAGAAAGATAGCACTATGAAATGGACCGAGGATGCCATGAAATCATTCAACTTGGTAAAGTTTTCTTTGACCACAGCCCCAGTCTTGATTAGTCCTGATTATACTCATGATTTTATAATATTTTCATTTGCATCCGAGCACACCATGGTTGCGGTGTTGATGCAAAAGAGAGATTAGGTGGAGCAACCCACTTTTTTCAGTAGGACTATTCGAGATGCTACCTTGCGGTACAATATCATTGAAAAGCAAGCACTGACTCTTATAAAAGCATTGAAGGATTTCAGAGTATACATTATGCATTCACATACTATAGCCTATGTTCCTAATGCAGCAGTCAAGGAAGTTCTCATGCAAACTAATCCGGAGGGAAGAAGAGGTAAGTATAGCAGCAATGTTGGAGTATGATCTTGAGATTAAACCTACCAAACTGATCAAAGGACAAGGCTTGGAAAAAATGATGGCTGAATCAAATCTGCATGCTCTAGACATAATATCATTGCAGCAATCTCAGAGGACGAAGATGGTGGCTCACTCATTCAAGTATCAGAAATGTTTCTCAAATCACCTTGGTATTCTGATATAGTTTATGTTCTTCAGCATCTTTCTCCACCTCCCAAAATGTCAAGAAGTAAAGGTAGATCACTAAAACTAAAGTTTGCAAAATTCTGCATTTTAAATAGTGCTCTCTATTGGAAAGACCCGGGAGGAGTTCTTCTTAATTGTTTGGTTGAAGATGAAGCTCAGTAGGTAATGAATGATTTTCATAGAGGTGATTGTGGCAGTCATTTGTTTTGGAAAACAATAGCTAACAAAGTGTTGAGAGCAGGATATTATTGGCCAACATTTTTTTCAGATTTATATAAGACGGTGATGGGCTACCATGAATGCCAAGTTTTTAAAGGAAAAAGGAAGCTTCTTCCTCTTCCTTTGAATCTAGTTGAAGTAAATGCACCTTTCTAGCAGTGGGGACTTGATTTCATAGAGGAAATCCATCCTACATCATTTGCACAACACAGATGGATTTTGACAGCTACCGATTACTTCACCGAGTGGATTGAGGCCATTCCGACAAGGCAAGCCACGGATATGGTAATTATCCAATTTAAGAATCAAATATCTTGTCTCATTTTGGGTGCCCTCACAAGATTATAACAGATAATGCAATAGTGTTTAAGTCCAAGAAGATGGTCAAGTTTTGCAACAAGTACAATATTACATTGGGTCATTCCATCGTATACCACCCATAGGGCAATGGGTTGGCTAAATCATCAAATAAATCCTTGGTAAACATTATTAAGAAAATGTTTGAGGCAAATAAGAAGAATTGGCATCGAAAGCTTGTTAATGCCTTGTGGGCTGAAAGAGTGAGCAGCAAGAAATCCGTGGGTATGTCACCTTTTGACTTGGTTTATGGTACTGTTAAGTATTTGCTACATCACTTGCAGTCTCGGTCATGATATTATTACATGAAGCTGGTAGCGAAGAGGATGATATTCAGCACAGAATTAATCAAATGATTCACCTTCAGCAAACAAGGGAAGAGGTTTCCCAAAACACTCTCCGGTTGCAAGAGAAGATAAAGAAAATTTATGACCGCAAAACCAAAGTAGAAAAGTTTTAGCTGGAAGATGTAGTGCTGCGGTGAGATGCACAGAATGAGGAAAAGTGAAAGCATGGTAAGTTTGACAATTTATGGAAAGGACCTTATAAAATCTCAGCTTATCGGGGATAGAATGCATTTTTGTTGAAGGAAATGGATGGTCAGGAATGTTCAGGAGGGCCAATGAATGGTAGGCTCCTGAAGCACTACTACTTTTGAGGTTGTTCCCTAAAGTTACTTTACCTTCATTATATATATCAATTTGATTTTCCTTGCAAAGTTTCAAGTACACTGTCATCTGAACTTGGGGCCTGAAGTGAAGGCTATAAAGTTTGAATGATTTGTGTCAAGTTTGGTTGATTTGGTTTATAGTCAAGTTTAGAGTCAGTTGTGAGTCAGTTTTCAGTTTGTATTGAGTCATTTTTCACTTTTTGTTTTGACCATATTGCCCAATGGATGAGGCACTTGGTCTACAGTGTTTTTGACACCTCCAAGGAGCTGCCATCCCCAATAAGGCCAATCTTAGTGTCAGTATCTGCATAATTTCATCAGGGATCAAATTTTCTCTTTTCATTTTCATTTTAGGGGTCCCATACTAAAAATTTTACATCATCTCATTAGGTCATGTCAAACTGATCCACTAATGGTTTTCTTCTCTTCAGAAAATCTAAATTTCTCCCTCATAGAGTGTACTTTCTAACCCTTCTTCAGGTTGTCTTCAGTTATGGTTTCATGGTCAATTTGCAATCATGCCTTCATTAGGTCATTTGGCATGTTTTCATTAGGTCATAGGGCATGTTTCATTAGGTCTTAGGGTTTCACCACCAAGGTCAAGAGCATTATTTAAAAGTTTAAATAAAGGTCAGCAAGGGTATGAGGAGGATTAATAAGTCAAGCATGATGGCTTGTAGGTCATAATCACTATATATTTATCTTTTAACCTAATGTAATTTTCACCTCAAAAACATGTTTTTGAGGTGAAAACAGAGTATTTTGAGTTTATTTGTATTTATTATGTAATTTTAAGTCACTATATGTAATATATGATCCCAGCTGCACCAGAGAATCTCTCCTTGCTGCAAGACAAAGAAACACTGCAAAAATCAGTTCAATTTCAGCATTATCCACTTGCAAAGGGACAAAGAAGAAAAGGCATTAAAACGGAGTTTTGAAGAAGGACAAGAAACATTAGAAAGTGGATTTTTCAAGTGAAAACTCAAAATATACTCTTATTTAAGCTCTCACATTTCATTTTCAAGTTCATTATTCTCATCTGGTAACTAAGGAGTCCAAAAGCGAGAAGAAGAGGCAAGATTGAGCAAGTTTTGGGTGAAAAAGAGTTGGCACTGCGCTTCTGGAGGGTGGCGTTGCGCTTCTGGAGTAGTGGTGGAGTGGTGATGCATTCTCAGAGCTTGGAGTGGTGCATTGAGGCCGACATTGTGCATCTACAAAATTTCTGCAGTGTAATTTTACACTGGTGTTGAGCTTCTAGGGTGGCACTGCATGTCTGTGCACTGGTGCTACACATTGACCAGAAGCCCTCAAACTTCCAACAAACTTCAAAAATTTTCCCTCTTACCTTTATTGCAAGTTGACCTCCTTTGCTACAGTTTTCATTTGCATATCAACATCATAAGCATCATTCTCCATGTTAAATATGAAACCCTAAAAAACTCCCTAGTGATGCCCAAAATCCTAAACCCTGATTGTTCATCCTATCACCTATCTCTACAACTCTAAACTCTTTCCCTATCCCTATATCCCTATTCCCTTATCCCTTTACCCCTATTCCATATCATCCCATCCCTTTATCCCTCTTCCCAAGAGAAATATCACAAACTAACCCAGGCCCTCCCTCTCATTCCTACTCACTCATTCATTTTCTAGCCCATAAGCTCATCTCCCATCCCACTCCTAAAAACACTTTCACTTATTTGCTTCATACAACCTCAATTGCAAACATGAACACAGAGGACCGAGGCTATGAGGAGGAGGAAAGCATAGGCAATGACACCTTAGCAGATAGAGCTAGGCAATAGAGAAAAGCACACAAGGGAGGTAATATTATCATAAAAGAGCCATCAAACCTTAGAGAATTGCAGGCCTCTCAGTTGGCTGTAACATGTTTAAGATATCTTGGCTGTTGTGATTTCTGTCAACAGGTAGAGAGAGTTCAACACCACCCTGAGCTCACTAGACTTTTGTAGTCCATATTTAGGACAACAGGGTGACTCTTGCTAGGGTAACATTCACAATTTCACCTTCCATCATTTTAGATGCCACCAGAATTCCAAATGTAGGGGAGAAGTGGTACAAGGCCCAGGACCTGGATGAGCACTATTATGAGCCTTATATCAAACCCCGGTACAAAAATGAGGTGAAGAGACTTTTTCCTTTCAGATTTCTCGAAGACAAGTATGTCCCCATGATCAAAATCATCATGAAGTATTTCACTTGTGAGGGCAGATTCTCCAGGCTGTACACCTATCATATCAGGCTCCTCATGCATTTTACTAGGGTGAGGATGTTAAACCTCCCTTACTTCTTGTTTAGGAATATTGAGAAGATGGCTCATTTTGTCCAAAAGAAGCCATACCCTCAGTAGATGAGCAGTATTTATCATTACTCCCTAATCAAGATCATTTTGCTTCATCATCTCAGTCTCCTCAACATCTCTTGGGAGACATTTATTTCTCATGACGTCTTGAGGGGTCCTCAAATTCCTCCACCGGTGTCTCAAGAAGCAGAGGACCATCTAGCAGTATTCAGGTGAAAACATATGAGGAAGCCAAGGATATTATAACTATTGAGGTGCCCATTACATGACATACCAGAGGATCACAAGGAGATTATTTACAACTGATAGGCAAGTGTTTGCTCCACGTGATGTGGAAGGGACTTTTCCTTCTTCATCAACTCATAGGCAAATGCTAGCTCCACGAGATGTGGAAGGGGTTTTGCCTTCTTCATCAACACAACAGGTACAGGTGTAGTAGATGCACAAAGGGAAGGAAAAGATGCCTAAGGAGAGTCTTGATGACGAGGAGGAAAGAGACTTTGATTTGACTGAGCATGATGAGCTGGAGCAACGTTATACTCATTGTGGAGTGGAAATCATTGACTTAGAAGGCTCAAGATGAAGAAACCATAAAGGACATCATCATACAACAAAATGAGTCTCAAGTACAAGCTTTGGCAGACAATTTGGAGAGGGAAAAGTATTTCATCACATATTTGGAGCAAGAAAACAAGTAGTTGATTGACAAACAAGTCCTCATGGAGCTAGAAATGCTCAAGGTAAAATGACAAAGTGACAAAGAGGTACAAGTCACTTTGACTCCTTTTGAGAAAGAGATTGAAGATGATAGAGAGACTTGGCTTGAGAGAGTCAACTTGCACCTTGAGAAGCTGCTACAGAAGTCCAATAGAGACAATCAGATGATCAGACACATGACTTATCATTATAGGACCCTAAACAAGATTTGCAATATGAGGGTCAAGAAGATGAAAGGCTTAGGCAAGCTTTGAAAGGCAAAAGAGAGGAGGATAGGATTAGGTTGCTTGTTGAAGCTTTCTTAGCTCATTAGGACACTTGACGATGGTGCTTCTCACCAATTTGAGCAAGTTTGGAAGATTTTTTGTCACTTGCAAATTTTGAAATTTTACACACAGGAAAACTGCCTAAACGCGCAGTGCCACCGGCGCTGTGCTTTTCCTAGGGGAATTCAATGAAGAAATGGTTTGCATTTTTGGATTCAGGTGATGAGGACATGCACCCTATATATTTGTAAAGTTTTTGGGGTAGAACTGGTCCACCAAAAGGTCAAACAACACCCTAAAAATGACCTTTTTGCCACTTTTTGGACACATAGAAGTAGTCTTAGGAGAATGCAGTTTTTAGGGATCAAAAGAGCTTCAAATTCAAAAACTCCTATTTGTTTTGGAAAGTAGACTTGAAGACATTTATAATGAGCTATCATGAGCTCAATTTGGATGCCAGGAAGGCCTCCAAAAAGGACCTAAAAGTGGCACTACGCGTTGGGCCAGTGGCGCTGCGCATAGGGCATGTTTTGCCCAAGATGGCTATTTTTCCAATTTTTTACTGTGTTCTTGGATTTTCTCTCATGGAGGATGATTTAAATTTGTAAATTATGACTTGGCATGTAACTATGATTGATAAATAGTAATATAGGGTAGATTCATTGCTTTAGAAGTTAGTTTGAGCTCAAATGAATCAATTTTTCACTTTTAGAGGCAAGTTGTTGAAATGCCTATATTCCTGTTTCTTGTTCAGTATTAGTTAGATTAGCTCCTCATATTAGGGAATCGACCCCTGACGATTGGAGGAGGTTGAATCCATGTCTATATCTTCTTCTTCTTTCTCATTGTAAAGGGTTGGACTCAACTGGATGCTCAAACCTTGATTGTACACCTTTTGTAAGCAGTTTAGCAGGATATTAATAAGAATTGCAGCTATTTTTATGCAATCCATGTGGTATGGTGTTTTAGTACAGTTTCATCTTTTGTGATCATATTTTAATGTGTTTTATGTATTCCGTTAATCATTCCATTGCTTATAGTTTAATGTTTTCAAGTTGATATGTAGAATTCATTACATCAGTGCTCTGCCTTGGGAAACCATTCACCATTTCATGTTTTTTGCAGTCTAGGAAGGATCCATGGTTTTCACATGCTCTTATTAGCTTCTCACTAGTCTTAAACATCTCACCCTCTCAAGCCCTATAGTGCTAAAGCCTATGCCTACCTTGCCCCATTGAACACCCTGTAATTTTAGCCTAGTTCCCTAGCCCTAAACTGTCCAACTCCTCCTGATCCGACAAAACCATTTCAAAATCCAATCAAAACTTCATGCTACTATACCAAGCCTAATATCCTTTTCCTGATTTAGTCATCTTGGCTGAGATCCTTACGGAGAGAGCCCTCTCCCGGCCTAGTAGGGCTAGCTACTTGGCTAAGTGCGGTTTGTGGTTACCCTAGAATTGCCTTCCTTCAGCCTGAGGTTCAATCCAGGTGATAACAACATAAAGACATACATTCAACGTAGCCAGAACATGACCACAAGCATGAAATTGTGATCAACATACTAAAATAGGTCTGGTGAATGGTCAAGTGAGGAGGGTGCAAAGATTCGAAACAAGCTCATGGGATGAGCCCGAGTGTTTGGAAACATCAAGGAAAAAACCAAGGCTTTGAAATTAGATGGAGGTCAAAATTTTGGAGGGTGTTGCAGCCGTTATAACATATACTAAAAAATATTTTTGGTTTTCCTAGTTTTGAGTTTCTATGGTAAAATATTTATGTTAAATGTGTGTATGTGTTATTCCATATGGTATATTATTTTATATAAGAAAATGTTTGCAACGATTTATTATACAATATTAAAACGAACAACTCATCCCTATTGAGCAAACTTTATAATGATAACCATATGCCACTTAGAGGCCAAATATCACCTTTAGAGGGCTTAAGTTATGTTTTGATGTCATGCCCATGGATAATGAGCCTTATAAATCCATTTATGGTACAGGGTCTTTGTTTCAATTCTTAAATCATGGTCAAGGCCCTAAGACCCACCCCTACTATGTAGAAACTCTTGTTCATGGCCATATTCAACTTGCATGCCAAAGGTTCATTTTAAATTATTTATTTTGTGGTTTACAGGCTTTATTTTTGCATATTAGCTCAAGAATCCAACGTTATTGAATCATTCCCTCAATTTCCTCCTTGAGAATGAACTAAGGCTTATCCTTATTGGACAAAAAATGACGTTGACCTCCATATCCCTCTCCATGAGTAATGATCCCCTATATAGGACATGTTTTGTAGTTTGAGGCCTTGTTCATAGCAAGGTTCCTATAAGATTCATCTAAACTATCAGGGACTTAATTCCATGTGAAACCCATTAACAAGGCCTTGTGATCAATCCCCACTATACAAGGCATTATAGGAGAAAACATTTTCCATTTGGAATTTAGATATCCTCTTTAGAGGGATTGTGTGATTGTTTGAAGCCTTTTTCATGCATCAAATGCCCAAGTCATTTGGATACTAATTTCATTTATTCCTTCCCTTAGAATTATCAATTCCCTAAAACCCATCCATTTATTATGACCATTCGGAAAGATATTTTTTTATTTGGAATTATTTACATAAGCATTCTTCTCATCTGCATCTATTGGAGGAATGTCTAGAACTTTCTAACCTTATACCACTGAGCACCAAACATCAACGCCAAGAGAAGTTAGATATGCCCATTCATATCTTCCAAAAACCATAAACTAATCCATCCAATAATGGAACTTTGATTGTGTAAGATCCATCCTAACTAGCCATGGTCCCTTTTGAGATATACCTTCTAATGGTTAGACCACTTTTGAAGGAACCCACTTTGATGTCAATTGTTGGATTCAAAATTATACTAAGAGGGGGAGTGAATCAATATAATAATATTTTTTACTTATTTAAACCTTTTAACATCATAAAATGTTAATCTCATAAACTAAACAAGTAACACAAGGCATACATGGAAACCCTTATGGGAGAATACCACAAAACTTCTTTATATGAAAGATCTTGTAGGAACCAACCTATTATTACATCAGTTTGTAGGCACCAACCTACCTTTAAATAAACCCCTTTTGTTACTTTGTAGGAACCAACCTATAGGAGACACCAATACCCTCTATTTCATTATCGGGAATGTTAGGTTCCTATACCAATAGGAGTCATAATTTTTGAATGGTTGAGATTAAACTTGTAATATGTACATACCTTTGCTTTCTGCAAATGTTTTTCATATTCAAAAAAATTAAAAAATGTAAAGAGTTATGTCCTAAAAGAAAAATCAAAGGAAAAAAAGAATAAAAAGGTCAAAAAAGATGAAAAATATGAACCCCAAGAAAAGAAAAGACCATGAAAGTGTGCTAGTCAAAATGCCACTACTATTTATTTTTTATGCAGAATAAATGATTGTGTGCAGTTTGTAACCTATGCCACAATCCATGATAGTTAAAATGCTTAAACTTGGCTATTTCATGTTTCAATTTCATGTTTATAGATAGAGAATAAAAATCTGACCAAATAGTGTAATCTTGGCAGATAAGTAAATTAGGTAGAGTAAATAAAAAGGAGCTCAACTGTTTAATCTGAGCCCTTGGATGTAATAAGGTTAGATTTAGTTAGATTATCATTGTAAAGAAAAGAAAAATTTAATAAGGGTTTGCTAGCTCAAATGCACCCTAATAAAGAGAATTAAAAATGGTAGGATGAGTAGATGGGTAAGTAGAAGAAAGGTTGCAGAATTGTGATGATTGTTAGACAAAATCATATTTATCACCCTCATCACGAAAGTTCTAAGTATGAATGAGAAATTGGACTGGCATAAAGTTCACAAAGTCAAATTTATTAATTTCTTCTCACTCATTTCACCCTTTACCTAACTAATTTCCCACAATAAGGTTGAAGTACCCAAAATCTTAAGTCAAATGGGCTCAGAGCATTTCTTTGACTTCTGGAGGGACCGAACCCTTGGCCCAATGACTTATAGATCTTAAGTACTAAAATCCCCTCATAAACATTTACTCCCCTTCATTCCATTCATTTTCCCTAATAAAAACCTTTTCCTAAGGTTAAAACTCTATTTTTCCTGAGGAAAAGCAATTACCACCATAGATACCCCTTTCTATGAAAAACCCACAAAAATGAACTTAGCCTAAGTTGTAATGTTTCTATGTAAAAAGCAAATGAATGAAAAAAAATGCATTATGCTTAGTGAAATCCATTTTCTACCTTTTTCATATTAACTTCTGATTTTATTTATATTTACTAAATCCCCAAAAAAACCCTTTTCCCGTATATATTTATTAAACCCCTTTAATATTAATATCCCTACCCGAAGTTTGAAATATAAACTTTATACTATCCAACACCGACAAATGACATAATTAATTGATCTGCAATTAATTAAAGTCAAACCATCCACCAATCATATCCCACTCGACACTTTAATCCCCACCTTAACACCTCATTAAGCTAAAACCATTGTGTTTAATTGCCCGCCAGGCCCCTCCATTAACTTCCGTGCAACTCCCGCGCCCGACCACCACACAATCTCCCACCTCCCCATCCGATGGCCAATGATGATTTTGGAAGGGCCCGAAACCCGAACGATACCCGCCTAAAATAGGTTGTTTTCCACTGGGCCCTCGAAGCGATGTGGCACTCGATGAGTGGAATCGGGCAGTCTTCCCCAATACCGCCAAACGCCCAAAGGCTGTGTGAAGAAAACCACTTACTGCCAGCCCGCTACCTACCAAATCTATCACTGTTCATCTCGCTATGCGACAAAAGGTCACTGTACACCCATACCCTCCAAATTTACTTTTTGCGCATAAATCCAAAAAAGCCCCAAATCATTGTTTTATCTTTTTTAACTGTAATTTTTTTATGCATGCACTTATGAACGTTGAAAGCCATCAACCCACATACACTTGCACTCTAAAGACGCCTAAATCTCCCATATTTCCTTCCTGCCTGATTGAAGCCTTTTCAACCGTTCAGAATTGCCAGTTACCTGGTTCACACCCCATTTTCTTCAATTCCATGTATTTAAGCCAGAATCCATTGAAAGCCCTGTTAATTTCTGAACCAGTCTCTATGTTTTCTTAATTGAAACTAAAGGTAACTTTAATAACATAAAACCCACCTGGAATTGAACCCCCATTACCTCAAAGACTGAAAATTTACTTTCCTCCATTCTTAAATCCACAAGAACTAAGAATGGTTGCCCCAATTGCAATGGATGTCAGGCCAATTACTACTCCTCACCTGGACCTGGACTACCTTCCTCTTGTTGATAAAGATTTCCAAATCAAGCACACCTCTGTCCTTGAATCCCCTATCAAGCTATACTGCTGATACAAAGACCAATACCTCAACCACGCTGATAAAATAGGTCTTTGGGAGTCTAATTTGCCCAAATACCAATTCCCTAAGGTGCACATCTTTCTAGATATTGTCCATTATTACCATGCAAACTACATTCCCAGTCGAAGAGCAGTGATGTCCTCTAACCACACCATACTTTTCACCATCACTGCTGAGTCAATCAATGAAATACTGCAACTACAACCAGGGCAGAACTTAACCCCTATTTCAATTGGAGACCTACTAGACAGATTTCCCAAGCTTACCACTACTAAACTTGTTGAAATGCTCCAAACCTTCATCAGGGAGGAAAAGCACATCCCAAAAGACCCTCCCCCATATGTGGCTACCATATTTTCCCCATTTGGTTAAGATATAGTGGCAATGATTTCTTATGTTTTAGGCTATACCACCAGTGAGTACATAGATGAAATCATTTTAGCCTTCATGTCCATTTTTTCTCCTGGACAACCCCTTGCTACCATGTAAGATTATGCCAAATAAATAGCTAATAGGATGCATGAACAATTTCTGAGAATGAGTAATGAAAGTGTATTTAAGTATTCTTCAATTTTGTACCACCTTTTCTTATATTACCAAGCTGACAAGTTCCCTTTCACTCTCCAAAAGCTTGACAACTAAAGGTCCTCCTAGGTCAGTAATTTTTTGGATTCCTTTGATACATAAGTATGATTCCCCATATCCATACATAGATTTCATTGATCTTTTTGTACATCCAGTAGTGACCATGCCGCTAGGAAGTCATCCTCCAAGAATCAATTTAGATATCAGGAGGATCCTTTAGCTGTCAAAACAACACAAAGTGGGAGATTGGTACTTGTACCAAAATCACACAAAAATTAGGATCTATGGCTGTGATTTGGCTCCATATAAATTGCCCAGATACCTCCTAATGAGGTTATTTGCTTTAGAGTACTACAAGAAAATAATCAACTCAGATGAGGTGCATTTTGTTAAGGCCAAAAAGAAGGCCCAGCTTAGAATCAAAGATCAACTAGGCCCCTCTATGTGTAATAGCAGAGAAGTTGGAAAAGAAGTAGAACAAATCCTTTAGAGACTTAAACTAAAATAGAGTTTCATGTGGAGATATGATCCCTATGACTTCATCTGCAATAGAAGACAGAAAAATAAGATGGCTCCCTACATTCACCACCGAATCCCTGAGGTAGAGAAATATGCAAACCAATTGGAATGGGTAGAGCATACTTCAGTGGATAGGGATAGCACTCAAGTAGCAGTTGAAAATGCTCTAATTGATTTAGAGAAAAGGCTTTATGAAGGTTCTTTCCTGCAGGTGCCAGGAGAATATCAAGTCCAAGGATAGTCCCAAAGCCAAGAATAATCATAGGCACAGGGAGAATCACAGGTACAAAGTGAATCTCATGTAGAAGAAGAGTCCCAGGTGCAAGAAGATTTAGAGCAACCAGACCTATTAGAGGAATTAAATCAAACAAGTATACAATATCCCACTATGAGTACTCCCCCTAACTTACAAACTACTCTAAATGAGGAGAAAAGCCTCAAGAGGAATAGGGAAGAGACCACTACATCAGGAAGAGCAACCACATAAACATATGCAGAAACGCAGAAACTAGCCTAGTTAAAAGGTAGAGGTTAAATCCTATTTCAGAACAGGAATTCATAGAAGAAACTATTGGGGCCACTAGCACAGAAAGAGAAAGAAGTAGGCCTACCACTCCCTCTGTGGGGCACACTAGAACCTTCCACATCAAAAACTCAGATGTTGGAAAGGCAATAGAGTGTTGAAGTGTCCTCCTTTAGGATGCTAGCTAACAGGGATAAAGACATTAGAGAAAGGTACAAGGATATAAAGGCCAGGAATGAGAGGCTAAAAGCCCAGACTTATGCATAGTACCTAAAAATGGCACCTACAAACCAGACAAGGCCTATGTCAGCCTATGATGTTAAAGAAGGCAAGATGCAGTTGACATTTGTAAAACCTACCACTCAGCAACCTAGAAGAGTAACTGACTTCAAGAAGATTGATTTCAAAGTACTAGCAAAGGACATACATCCTATTGACTAGATTGAGCTGCACAAGCAGACGGGGGAGACGATTTATTCCACCTTGACAGGGAAAGCCATCGCAGCTCATCAATTGCAAAATTCCCTAAACAACATATCACCTCAATTCCAATTGGAAAAGGCCTCTTCATAGGCTAAAGACACCAGAATCAAGTCCCTAGAGGACTTAATCATTGAGTTTGGACATGATCCCAAAGATGTGAAGGACACTAAAAGATTGATCAAGAAGAAAAATGATGACATAGTTTCCCCTTGAAATGGTTAAGTCGTTGATGAAGCAGCATACCTTCCAGCTAGAGCACAGCTAGTTTCAGCTTTGAAGAAGCAACTTAAGATTCCACCACTACATCACCCACAGACAACAGAGGTCCTAGAGACCCAAAAAGGACAAGAAAAGCTGATGGACTTGGTCCTAAAGCTAAACGACCAGTTGAAAGAAGCAGAGAAATAATTGGACACATTGATTCAGTCCAAACAAAGTGAACTGGCCACCACTTCTAAAACTGCCATTCCCACAGTAACAACTACAGTTCCCTCAACATTAGCAACATCCTTGGCACCACCAGCTCCACCTGTGACAGCACTTCCAGTCACACCTGGGTCTACAACAGCAGGTACCTCAACATAAAAGACAGCAGAGTTAGTGGAAGCCATGGAGGAACTTTCCATCTAGGCAACATAACTTAAAAGGCTTAAGGAGAAAGTGGCAAGCCTAGAAACTGACTGCAAACTTGCCCAGATTCACCAGAGAGAAGAAACACGGAAAGCCCTAAGGATGGGTGAGAATATTAAGGTCCTAGAAAAATATTTAACTCTACAAAGGCCACTAGGATAGACCAAAGAGATGATTTGGGCCAATATCATTGACTGTCAATGATATTTGACCATCAATTCAAGTAATATCTGGGCAAATAGAACTGGTGAAAGTGGCCACCGAAGCAATTCAAAAGGTAGAGGAGGACTTAGGAGACCAGCCTAAGGATGCTAATCGACTCATCCACTTCTTGAACAACAAGAACATGAATGAAATAAATGAGCTTGGTGTGGAGGATAGAACTGAAGCCATCATAAAAGTCAAAAAGGCTCTTTCTAAAAGAAACCTTATGCTTAACCTGGAGGGAAAATGCCATAACATGTAGGTGGGCATTGACAGATTCATCAGAAAGTTTCAAATTTTGAGGGATAAAGGTTTTCCAAGTCCTATGGGCATCCATGGCAAACTTATGACCTAATTGGAATATGTTGATAGATTAAAGAAGTTGTCCAAGGAACAGGTAAGCACTTCAGGAATCAAAACCTTGCCAATAGGGAAAGTATTGTATGATACTTTAGAAAATCTGTTTTTCCTAGAGCATGAGGTGAAACATCTCTTTGTCACCAAGCCTAATTTTTCCAAATACACTGAGGCAGACAAGATTTATAGAAGAATGCTCAAATTAAAGTTACCTGAGGATGAATGGTTGAAAAAAATGACAGATTTACTATAAGTTACCACAGTAAATCTGAATGGAAGCCAGGTGAAACAGGTGAACAGGGTCAAAGAGTAGCAGGATAAAGAGTATCAGTAAAAGACTAAAGACAAAGATGATTCCTGCGTACAAATATCAACCAGCTTAAAAGGGCTCAAATTCAATCACCACAAATAGCACTACCACAATAAGAGGGACAAGATGACGCATTTTTCCATCTGTCTCTATCTTCATCCTTGAAGATATTTTTATTTCCTTAATTAAATCTCAAACTGTTATGAGATATTTTGTAATATTTTTCTGTATAAATAATTCCCATTTCAAAGTATTTAGGGTGGATTCAAATACATTACTTTAGACTTCTATCTAAAATCAAAGTGCTATTGTATCAAGACTAGATTCGCTTGCTGGATCATGGAATAAAGTTCATAGATTTTACAAGATTCTTGTGTAAAGTGAAAATCAAGTAAGTATTCTCTCATGTGTATTATTGTTTTTCCTTATGTTTATTAATAATCATATGTGTTTCTATGAAATCTAAATGGTATAACTGTAGGTTTTAACCCCGTACAGAAATTACCTGCATACGAATTCTAAATCACAGGAAAAATAAAAATGCGAGA
>APFE031260456.1:932-27534 GCA_000404065.3 Pinus taeda
TGTTTTACTCGGCAACAATCAAACCAAGGACTAGTTCATGCAGAATCATAAACTAGTCAAAAAAAAAATCAAACTCTTTTTGTTCTTTTCTTAAGAATGAAATTCACAATTTCAATCAACAAGCTACTTTGAAATTCTGCAAAGAGACAACACAAAGGTAGGTTGCTCACACAGGTATACTTTACGACAGGTCCGACTCCTAAGAAGACTGACAAAACCAGAGAGATCCAAGGTTTCACAACTTCTAAAGTCAAAGTCACTACAGGACCAATGCAAAAATCAAAACCCTAAGGTGAGAACTTCTATGAATTTCACTAAAACTCTCGACGCTAACGAAACAAATTCCAGGTGAAGATCTCTGACAGATAACCAGTGGATCTGGGCAGTAAAGACTAATGAAAGACAAAATCTAAAGGAAAAATGGACAAATGGAAATTTTCTCAATTTTGACAGGGTACGCGGGCAGCCTGTTTGACAGGTGCGTGCACGCTCTGTGTACAAAGCTACAGTGCGTACAGGTACGCACTGTGTCTAACTTAGAGGGTGCGTACTACTGGAAAATTAAGAAAAACTAAATTCTAACTTGACTCTAAGCTAGCCCCCCAAATACACAGTCAAACAATCAAAAACCAAAAAAGAAATGACTCTTTTCAGATCAAAGTGTCACTCAAAGGAAAAGTCAATCACATCAATGGAGATCCCCAGTGGAGTCGCCAATTTGTCATGCGGAAAGAGTTAATCTTGCAGACAAAACCAACCTCCCTAGAAGCCTAAGACTTTCTAGTGACAAACAAGACAATTAAGAGCAATCCTTCTCTAAACATGCATTATCATATGAGAAACCAAGTGTTTTAGATCCTACCTGTAGTCCAACGCTGTTGTAGTAGTCTAGCCTCGTCGATCCAGATGAGCTCCTCCTTCACTTCGAAACCTGCATTCACTAACAATCAAACGATTAAATAGCACCTGAATATCTCATAAAATAAAACATATTCAACATACAGACCAAGGAGTATATGAAAAACTCATTAATAACAAATTGTTGAGAAGAATGGACTTATTTGTATTAATAGGAAACAAAAGAAACCATTACAACCTGAGCCTTGGTGTTGTGCAAGTTCCTCCCAGGGTCCAGCAAGAGTTTTCCTTTACTTTGATAAGCTCACCCACTTCCAAATAAAACAAGAAAGGATGGTAATCTCTCCTCACAAGCTTCTACAAGGAAGTCCTAATTCCAGCAGCATCTACCCTTTGGAATGTTCAGCTTTCAACCTCCCCTCCTCTGGCCCAATGCCTGTATTTATAGTGTTCTAGAGGAAGTTATTATCAGGTCCAACATCAATGGGATACTCCCTCTTTTGGATGGGGTAGCTCCTCTCTTGATGGGATAAGTTCCTCTTTCATAGGGATGCATGAACCATCTGGAGGCGCTCAATATACGTCAAACAATCTTCTAGAATACTCTAGAAATGACCACAAGTAACTTTTTTAAGATGGAACTCGCGCCTTTTGACCTTTACAGGAGTACGCACCCATCCCTTGACTTACAGAGCGTACAAGTACGCAGGTTCAATGAGCTTGAGATACGTACGCGCAGGCAAGGTAGAGAGAACCTGCGTGCCCAGAGATAAACATGTTTTTTAGTGACTTTCTCTCTTTCTTGAAGTTTGACATGGAGAGCAGAGGTATAAGGCTTGACAAGGAGGATAGTATGACTGTTGATGGAGCCATACTAACTGCAGATAGTCATGGTGACAAATTTTAGTGTAACAAAACTTCTTCATCCCAAGTAGCCATGCCTATGCATCTTCCAACTTCTTCAAATCTCCATTAAATGTAGGTGACTTGGCTTTCTTGAACTCATATGGAAAATATCCCTGACACTCCTCCTATACGAATGATAACGATGACGATCATAGTGACTGTCTGAACTAGAAGTAGAATAGAACTTGTGTCCATTACCTTTCCTATCTGGAGTATCCAAGAGTCAGCCATCTCAGATCGTTTCATCCCTATCCAAACTATGGCCACCATGAGATCTACTGTTATATGCCCCACTAGTCCTATCCTCTTGCCCTTGGTTGATCCTAAGCAGTCTGTGTCTCTGCAATTCTGACAAACTTTGAAGATTGACTGCATTAACTTCTGCTTGTTTCTCCTGTGCTTGAATGATTCTGTCATTATTCGCTTTGCAACTTATTATTTCTCAATGTGTATGTTATATTAGAAGAGTGCCCAACACCACGTTGCTTATATGATCCATAGGGAGAGTCTCCTGAACTATAGTCTACCATCTTGCTAGTCATATTTGATCTTCTTCCTACAAGTATACCATGTCAGCTTAAATCAAAACATAACATAATCAACAAACCTTAGTATAGTTCAGGAGAGTATATCTCATTTGCAAGATCAACCAGATTAGCGCAATACATGTATAAACATAATCATATCAGTATATAGACATCATTTCAACCATTATCCAGTTAACATGCATGACCATACCAACCACATACCATGATCTCATGCACGACAACTATAATCATGTAAATGTATGCATAACTAACATACACTCTCGAAAAGCACATCCAACAACAATAACATCAACTTTCACGCGGTGAAACGATTGTGACCATGACAAACACCATGCATACACCAAAAGCATGTAGACCACAAGTATAAAGAACACATATGCAACTGACATGTATGCATGACCAACACTCTGTCCATTCGTTCCAAGGGGTGAATCATGCTCTGATACCACTCTTTAATGCCCTCCTCCCACATTTACCCAAGATAACCAGTCCACTGTGGTAAACATATGATGAGAGGCTACTATGATGTGATTCTAATCCCCATGTATAGTTAAGGAAGTAGAACTGACAAAACAAAACCCTTATGACCTTCCACACATACTACAAGACCTTCAAGAGCCAACCAACCCTTCTAGGTTACCAACCCCTGAGACAACTTGACATTTGACTTATATAGACCTTCAGCCCCTCCCATGACAAGCCATGCATGCGACTGAGGCTTTCCAGTTGCTCCCAAAACATGGCATGCCAGTGATTGTGGACTTTCTTGGACAATTCTGTGCCAATGACCCCAGATTCTGAGCCACTTTTTCAAGGTTAGGTCTCAAGGCACTACCCAGAACTTCATGAAACTTTGAGAAATGATAAATAACAATGGAATAAGGCTACTAACACAATCATGGGTACAAGCACTTGATCTTACCCCATAGTCATGATAGGAATTTCTTCAAACATGTCACAAATATGTAATCTACAGGTCATAACAACATATCTGAGCAAAGGGGTCTCATACTTATTTGAGATTCGTAAATAAGCCTTGTTGTCTTATCATAATAGTTGCATTATCATCTATTAGGTCATATATTCATTGTACATTTATTTGCTAATTAAAACATGACGAGAGCCATACATCAATCTGTCATAAAGCATCCTCATAACTAACATATAACCAACAAAAATACCAAGGATAAAACAACCATAAAAATCACATATGAACGAATACATTTACACAGAAATACCAAGGTGAAAGAGCTCTTATTAATGAATGCAAAAGCTAACCAGGTTTGGGACTTCCACAAACAACCCGACCATAGATTGGGTTGAAAAAAATCTTTCTTTCAACCAATCACCCCCGTGCCATATTCCAAGCATGAATGTGGGACTCAAAACAAAACCAATCCAACTTTCCTCAGGCTTTACTGCAATCCCCACTAGATCATTAGGCCCTAAACAAGCATGGATGCCTCCGGACCTCTCCACCTACACCGTGAGGAATTTTCTTGTCTCCTAGTCTCTAGGTTTTACCATATATCCTGCCATTCACCGATCGAGGATTCCTAGGCCTAATTGAGACTCCACTCTCTAGTCTTTACCATATATCCTGCCATTCACCGGTTGAGAATTCCTAGGCTTGATTGAGGGCACATGCCTCAAGGATTTATGGTATATCTCACCATTAATTGGTCAAGGATTCCTAGGCCCATTGAGGTACACAAAATATGGCTTTACCGTAACCCCACCTTCTCCAGTCCAGGGATTCCTAGGCCTTATGTTCTTCTTCAAAGGCCACCTCACTTAGTTTCGAAACCATTTGACAATCCAGCTTAATCAAATAAAAGAGAACCCATCACACCATGACTATTCGAAAATGGAAAGGCAAGGCGGAAAACCACTATCACGCAGGGAAAAACCCATTCCAATGACAACAAGAGAGCCAAATACACACATGCATGTACCATGCATGCCAAATCTAGTAAGGAAATCACACATGTAAATCGATACATGTAAGTAATCATGTTGTAGCCACTTGATCTTGCTCTTCCTTGCTTGATCTTTGCTTCCCGTTGCCTTCTTTGTCCTTCCTTTTCTTTCCTTGATCTAATGCTAAAGTGCTCCAAGAATGCTCTACATATCCAAGAGTGAGAGAGAGAGAATAGAGAGAGAGCTCCAAAATTGAACTGACAAAAAAATGTACCAATTGATCGTCATAAGCTTTTTTATCAATAAGGCCTCTATTTTCTTCAATTTCCCATTATTTTCCTTCATTTTCCTCCTCACATGCAACTTGTGACCTTTCACCTTCCTTTTCTCCCAATTTCCTTTATTTTCAGAAATAAAATGCCAATTAATGCCTGATGTCTTTCCAAATCCTTTGTCTTTGCCAATTTCCTTTGCCATAATAAACAAAATGAACACTCACATTAGGATGTTTTCAGCTTGGAATACGTGTCCCATGACCTTGGTTATTGTTTTGATTTTATTAACTTTATTACATGGATTTTTGACCAAGGTTGTTACATGCATAAAAAAAACCAAACATGGAATAAAATCATAACATAGATAAAGATTGAAACAAAATATATATGGAAATCGCAACATATCATATCTCATAACATGAATCCAATGCTCAATTACAAACTATGCAAAAGATCAAGGAGTTTTGAAATGAGCATCATAACAAGTGAAAATAGGAAAAAAGCAACTTCTTGTATTAATATTGAATAAAAAGGAGAGATTCAAGCTTAGCTTTGATGTTGCAAACCTCCTTCCAATAGCCTCCAATCCTCCCTAAACTGACAAGCTTCCAACCTTAACTTGACAGTATAAGTTTACATTCAAAAAGTCTCCCTTTTGTCCTTTTGTCTATTTTGAATTTATAGGACAAGCGAGGGAGGTTTGAGATTCTCTTCTCAAGGGATGAGATCTATAAAGAGAGGGATTAGGGTTCGACAAAGAGCGTGAGTTTGATCCATGAACAAAGGGATGAGGCCCAAGTAGGTAAGGGCTCGAGGCCTTTT
This sequence comes from Pinus taeda, assembly GCA_000404065.3. NCBI lineage: Eukaryota > Viridiplantae > Streptophyta > Pinopsida > Pinales > Pinaceae > Pinus > Pinus taeda. The sequence goes on from APFE031260456.1 coordinate 6,262, forward strand.
AGTTGACAAATATTCCCCCAATAAAGCTTCTAGAAATTGCTTTTTATTTTTACCCACATTAAGAGATTTACGTTATTTCTAGTGGAGAACAGAGCGCAGGATTGTGTAGGCCACAATGATCAAAACTGCGCTTGCATAGATAATGATTAGGAAAACTGCGCAAGTGCTTGAAAATAGGTTTTTAAGCAATGTAATCTAGGATTCTTGTTATCTTTGGGATTGTTTTGCTTCCAACATTATAGGGGAATGCTTTGGAACACTTCATTGGATAACAAGAGATTTGTATTGGTAGTCATTTGCTTAATGGTGACAAAATGACGTGTAACAAATTGACCCTTAAGGTGCAAAATCAGAAAAGGTGTTTAAGGACTAAAGTGCTTTATCATGCAAATGTTTGGATTAGAGACCATGGTCGGAGACCTAAAACAAACAATCAAGGATTATAATACAATATCTTCGTATAAACATCAGTGAGGTAGGAATTCCCATACTCATAACGAAAGAATCTCAAAGAGCAAGTTAGAAAATGAGCAAAGATCTGTGTCAAAAGTAGAGACAATATGAACAAAGCCATCAAATATGGATCTTTATTTACAATCATGAATATTTAAAACTCCACACAACCTAGATGGGTAAAACTAGATCCAGGGCCTTAGTCTCCATATTTATCGATCCATAGTACGAATTTGACCATGCGAGTGAATTTCTCAAAGTCGAAATGGTAGAAACCACATGATTACTACCAATGATGTGAACTGTTAACAGGTGCGAGAGAAACCACTAATAATGACAATGGTTTTCAAGGTACTCCAGTACAATCCATGAAATGTGAATAAATGTATTGAAGTTGAACACTCATATAATCATCTGATTAAAGGTCAATAATGAGAATCTATCGTCGAAAGCGAGCAAACTGCCATTGAAGCACACATGCCCCATGGTACTGAGGGAGGTTTCTAGATCAACTTCCCAGATATTGGGCCAAAGTCAATAGGAAGTGACCCGTCGCAAGAGGGCCTACGACACAAAACTCATGTCAAGTTTTGAATAACAAATTTGGAGTGATTTAGGACTTACTCAGGGATGATCGATGCAATTTAAGGCTATGATTTGCAAGGTAATTTTAACTGAGGTTAGACTTATCTTGAACATATTGGCGAGACAAAATTTCAACTTGGAAACATTTTACTAAAAAATAAGACCAAAAACTAGTTTGAAGACTTTCAGTAAGGTGTGATCAACCAAGAGGCAAATGGATTTCCCAACCTAGACACAAAAGGTAGTAGAGTGTCATGTTCAAGGGTGACATATTGCCTTTCCACAATACAAGAATAAATGATTTTTTCTCATCTCCCCCCACCATTACTTGCAAGTACCTAATTATTTTTATGCAAGCTTGAGGAGGATAACATATGCTTGTCGTGTAGCATCATCCTTCAAATGAGTCCTTCAAAGTATTTTTAACGAACCTGTTAATGGTGCTAGATATTGCCAACATACAAGGGATCTCCCCAATATGAAGTCCTAATTAGACTTCACACCATTTGGAGTAGGAGCCCCATTCGGAATATGGCCCACCTATCATTTACTTAAAGGTATGCCTTAGCTTTAACTGTCAACATGAGGGAGAAGTGAAAATGTCCTTCCAAATGAGCAAGCGAGTGTGCTTGGTGAATGTTTGGTTGTAGGTGCATCAAGGTTCTTCTATTGTAGAGGGGAGAGAAAGTGAGCCTGTAAGAAAGAGGTAATAGTACCCCTCTAATAAAGACACACGTAAACATAAATGTTTCATCTCACATCCAGCAGAGTAGTCCACAAAGATGCGACGATTGTTACAACCATTACAACATGTTCTCAATAGAATAGGCACTAAAATAACTAAAGTAATTCAACTACCTTAGTACTGGTGAAAGCAGACATGAATCATAAACATTCATATAATAGTCTTACAAACATTCATAATCTATGTATGAAAAGGTGTTGGTCATTAGGCTTAAAAATATTAAGTAAAAGTCCCAAGATGCATGAATACAATGAACATCACTTGCTCCAATAATGGAGTGTTGGAGCCACTACTTGCTCCCCAAAAGTACTAACTTATCTCTCTTACGCCTTATGGGAGAAGCCAAGGTTAAAAGTGATTTACGCGAAGAATAAGGATCTATTTATAACTTGAGGAATGATCTTTTACATCCTCATGACTCTTGACTTTCCATCTTTTAGTGACCTTTGGACTTCTACAACCATTGGAATTCCAAATTATTTTTGGACTTACATATGACTTTCAATACTACATGTCTTTTGGACTTCTGTGACTCTTTAGTTCATACATGATTCTTGGACTTCCACTTATTTGTGTTTACAATTATTACAATAATACATAATGATTCCACATCATCATGTGATGAGACTTGACATGTCACTATATTTGATGATTAGGACTAATAGTGACTGATGACATGGTTGCCACTCGTGTCTTCATTTCTTCAAGAAACTTCAATCATTGATTTCCTCACCCTCCAAAGGGTATTTGATGTAATGGATTCTTCGAGGTGTTTTGATCATCAAGGTTTAAGTGTGTTCTTTGTTCTTCTTGAAACTTCCTTCGTTTGTTATCTTTGCCCGATCTTCATCATGCGTGCTTGCCATGATGTTTCTATAATACCCGCATTTGCGATCACTCATGACAAGCAATTATCAACCTGAAAATATCCTATTCTAACATGTTTTATGCATATTTTATGTTCATGACTTTTCAGTGCGTCTGTGAGGGACAAAAGGGGCTTCTGGGCATATGGACGCACTTTGAAAGGCTAAAGGGCTGAAGGGAAAATGATTCGTGGTTTCGGCATCGACTCATGCAATAAAAATAGGGAGAAAGTCAAAGCAGGGTGCATGGTGCAAGTTTGAAGGATGAAGGGGAAGGCTCCAGGCTTCCTAAGTGTGTTGTGCATTCAAGGGAGAGAAAGAGGGCGCAGGGCATACTCTCAAACAGTGAAGGATGAGGCTTTGTGCCTTTAGAGTGCGCTCATGCACTCAAGAAACCAAGGAGCTCACATCCCTTCGAGTTGAATGAGTGTGCTCAAGGAGGGCGCATTCCTTTGGGTCAAAGGAGTGCACTCAAAGGAAATCAATGAGGGTGCATGAGACAAGTCCAAAGGCTGAAGGATGAATCTTTGTGCCTTCGAAGTGTGCTCATGTGCTCAAGAGACCAAAGAGGGTGCATGGTGCAAGTCTAAAGGTTGAAGCTTTATGCCTTCGAAGTGTGCTCATGTGCTGAACAGGTCAAGATGGCACATGGTGCCTTGTGGAAGGTTGAAGAGTGGAGCTTAAGGCCTTCTGGGTGCACTCATGCGCTCAAGGAGGGCGCATGACTTCGGGCAGAAGAAGTGCTCCCAAGGAGGGTGCATTCCTTTAGGTTGAAGGAATTCTCCCAAGGAGGGTGTATTCCTTTGGGTCAAAGGATTGCTCCCAAGGAGGGTGCATTCCTTTAGGTTGAAGGAGTGTGCTCAAAGGAAGGCTTGGTTTTTTAAGGGGGCAGTTCGAAACAAGGAAGGGGAAAGATGGATTAAGGAGTGTGATTTGTGCTCTTGGAGGGTGCATGGCACACTTTTGAACAATGAAAAATCTCCCATTAAGGATTTGAGGTGCACTCATGTGCTCTTAGCCTTAATGAATTCACTTTGCAACCAAATTTTCTCTAAGTCTGGGTGATCAGGCAAGGGACGAATAGGATGAGTTTTAAAGTAAAACATGTGCAACTCATACCAAATCATTGAGAACACTTACACAAGCTTGATCAATGATAAATATACATGAAAATGCCACTTTGTACACATTCCCTAAGTACCACGAATGAATTGTGTGCGATTGTGACCCAAAAGTGTCGTTTTACAACAACAAAGATGTTAAGACCATGAAATGCACCTAAAGATGTTCTAATCAATGCGATGACACTTGATATCATTCAAGGACTCTTGAAACTCATAAAGTAACATGAGACAACATTTGATGATCAAGGAAACACTAGCTACGAAGGTGATAGTAGGCTCCAAAATTCACATGCAATGGAATTTTGGAGAGAGTTGTAGCAGTGAAAACACTTGGCGACACACTGGGCGGAATTCAACTCCTCTATCTGGGAATAACTTTCGGTTAAGGGTCAAACCTTTAGGAAGTATTGATTTCCTCGATTTTCCCTTTTCAACCCGACTTTGTACATAAAATCTCACTTTTCTCTACTCAATTGAACACATATAAAAGATACATCCTATCACAATTGTTTCAATACAGGAAAGGGTAATGTGTGTGACAAGTTTATGATATTCAAAGCATAAGTTTTCATCTATGGTGTTGCTCCACTGCCAGCAGCCCTAGATAGTAACCCAACAGAGTCACTTCAAAAGCATAAATGTTGCTTCGCTGCCAGCGAGCCTAGACAGTACCCCAGTTAAGTTGCTTGCTTCACCTCCTTGCACAAGAAGCCTTTCTCTTCTTTCACCCTTTATTTATTTATTTAATAGAACTTTGCATCAAAACTTATTATTTTCAACAGGTGGAAGACAGATCCCAAATTATTGAGAGTAGGGGAGGTTGCTCCTTTAGAGAATATTTTAAGACCTTTGATATTGATTTGATTGCTTTAGATTTTCCCCTTATCCTTTCTCTACTAGATTGGACAAGCATTAACACATAGGTATATTTACACTAAGTTGAATAGTTTAGACACTAGCATAGGTGCATATATAATAGGTTCCTTCGAGGTTCTCCTCTTGGAAGTATCGTATTTTCCATCCAGACTTAGCTCAACCTCTAGCATTTTCCCAAACAAAGAAGGATAACAACAAAAAGCCAAGCACTGTGGTTGTCACACTTCTTTTTTATTCCATGACAAAGTTCCTTTTGAGCCATGCACTTTTTCAGACAAGGTCTTATTAAGAAAACACGAAAGAAAGGCATACAAATCCAAAAGTAGAAACAAGAGACAAAGCAAATGGAGGCTGAAGCCAAAAACATCATAGAAAAACAAAACAAATGTAGACATTAGATGGAGAACAAGAAAGAATGTGGATGCAATGCAAGAGGAACTAAACACAACTAAGCCTACTCCTAACCTAATCAACTAGAAGGTCAGGGCTAAGTGTAATGATATTTCCAATGTAACCATTGTCGTTCCGAACCTACAACCACAAAGATACAAGCTATTAAAATAAATATAAAACAATGTGCAATAGAAAAGATAATAGCTTTGAAATCTTGCACAATAAACTAAGAGTCTTTCTTATTGCCAAACGAATTTGTCATATTGAACAATTTTAACCTATTTTGAACTTTACCTTGCTGATGGAAATATAAATCATACAAACCTTGCAATTTGCTTGCGAATACACATTCACCTATGTTTTTAGTTCTTGCGAACATTAGAAAATATCGAAACTTGTTATTTGCATAGGGGCTTGCGAGGTAAGATTGTTCTAACTATTTAGTGATTGGATCTTGATACTCAAGGAAACCATTTTGAAGACCTTGTGACTTATGAGAAAATAAATTTTCAATTAATGTATTCAAATCGCAACAAGAATATTCGATATTATAATGAAATGTCAATTAACATAAAAGGTTCTTGATTATCTATTGGTTCCCTTTGTATGCGATTACATGTGATACCAACAATATGAAGGCTAGGAGCATTAAAAACAATTATTGATATCATAGAACTGGAAAACTAATCAGTATATTGAGTTGACAACAAACTAGAAACACATGACAAATCAAACTCAATGCTAACACAAGGGTTTTGGTTGACTAAATGGTCGAAGCAATTACAATTACTCCATAAAAGGAAATTTTCCATGGAGATGATTAGCTTCATGATATGCACAAAAGAGATAGTAGGATGATTAGGTTTGGAGGAATTTAACTAAGAAAATATTTCAACCGACAATGACCTTTATCTTGATAATTGGAATGATAGGCCTTGAAATTGTAAGAATATTTGAAATATGTGTTCTCCAACCATTGGTCCAGCTCAAGGGGTTGACATGAAAAGGAACTAACCAAACAATAACTTTTCATCTAACCAAAATTTCTATCTTGAAAATACCAAAAGTTCTTTAGAATGAACTCATAACCATTGGATGCATGTTAAGGAGATAAATATGCATGAAAATATGGATCCGACTTAGTTAAGAGATCTTAACAGAATTGCGAGAACTTGACATAACCATCAGCATGAGCTGAAGTGCCTCAACTTCCTGACAGGTCTTAGAACTTTCTGATGGTGGATCATAAAATTTGGGTGTATGAGAAAAATCAATAGGCAGACATGCACCACTATTAACATATGTATCAATGAAAATACTGCTAATGTCATTTTTTTGATTAGATTTAAGATTGAACATATAAAATTCTTGATGGAGAGAACATTGAGATAGATCAATTGGAAAAATCCCTTGATCATTGAGGGTTGGAACATCCTCCTTCTGACTTACAAAATATTTATAGTTGAGTAGATCATGAATAATAGATTCAAACTTTTAATCCTCTGATGGTAGTATTACATGATGATGTACCTCATCTCAACCATGATCAACCAGATAAAGACCACACGGATTTAGGGGAGCTTCTGGTGTGACAAACTTATCAAACATATCTGGGTACAATGAATAGTGTTCTAAAGATGAAGAAAAAATGAAAAACTTGGGAGGAGGAGCAAGAACTGTATTTAAATAAGATTGAACTTGTAAGAACAATAGATCAACTTCATTGTCATCAGTATAATGGTCAAAGATTGGCGTACCAATATGACTCTTAGATTGACTAGGATTTTCCAAAAAATTAAGAACCTGACAACTTACCACTTCAGATTTGTCATCCAAAGATGTATGAATTAAAGAGGATTCAAGATAATTTTGAATTAAAAGAGAATCCCAGTTCACAAATGGAGATTGTAAATTGTGAGAAACAAATTATGAATTGATACCTTGCAAATCTAAACCCTCGGAAGAAGAGAAGATATCACCCTATATATTTATATATTCACCACCATATGTGTTAATGGAGACATGGATATCATGGTGATGGTTATCCAAAGTCTCAACTTGGATGCAGGGTTCAGACTCATTTGATAAGTTTTCAAGATTAAACGATTGGAGGCAAGATTATCATCTTGAAGGGGGGGGGGATAAAACATATCTTCAACACTTTTCTCCTCTGCATGTGAAATACTACCACCTTGTTCTCGATTACCACGTGAAACAACAAATTGAACAACATTAAAAGTTGAAGTAGGTGAAACCAACGAATCATGAATAAAGGAATCATGAAACATAGGTGGTAGAGGTTTCATAATATCCCTAGAGATAAGCAGGTTTTCATTTGGATTAGATTCAAGACTGGACTTATGTACTTTAATAGGACCTTAAAAACTTGAGGGATCAACTTTTACTTCAGGCTCCATGCAATCATCGAACCATTCCAAGCTTTCCTTAGTAAGATGTGAATCATAAGAATTTGATGGAGGTTGAATGGAGAAATAAATAGTTTGATTTTCAGATCTTTCAACTTTAACACCATCACAAAGGGGCACCCAAATTGGTACTAGAAAAAGGAGGAGGACAAGGACCAAAAGGAATAATAGGTTCCTCCTCAAAATATTGAGGTCTCCCATGGTTATAAAAAGTTGGGGAGAGAGAATCATTCAAGGGTTTAGATTCAAAAGATCTCAAAGAGAGTAGAATCAAATTCTATTTTTTTTTAATAAAATTTGAATCAATAACTCCCTTCGGAAATTCACAACAAAGGTGAAGAAACCAATTGAGAAAGTCCTATGCAGATTCACCAGGTTCAAATCTAAGCAAAGCAATTATATCACACACATCTTGATAATCATACCTATCGAAAGCTTCATTAAGCTCCTTAACAAGTTTCTCAAAAGAATGGATAGAAGCACAGGTAATGTATGACACCATTTCTTAACTCGAACTTCAAATGTGAGGGTGAACAGCCTGACCATGACATATTTAAAATGTATTCCATTAGAGAGACAAAATTGCATAAATTGAAAGAAGCATTTGAAGCCAATTAGTTCACTCTTACCATCAAACTTGAATTGAGATAAGTCATGAATGAATTTCATATGGATGGTAAATCAAGCTCCTTAGAAAAGCATCTCGATATTATGATTTGGGAAAGAGAAATTTAAGATAACATAATCAAATAGACTCAATGGGCATAACTTGTCATCTGATCGTCCTTCTAGCACCAAAATATTGATGATGCTAAATAAAACCAACATACAAGGGGTCTCCCCGATGTGAAGTCCCAATTAAACCTCACACCATTTGGAATAGGAGCCCCATCCAGAATACGACCTGACTATCATTTACTTAAAGGTATGCCTTGGCTTTGACTGTTAACATGAGGGAGAAGTGTAAATGTCCTCCCAAATGAGCAAGTGAGTGTGCCTGATGAATGTTCGGTTGGAGGTGCATCAAGGTTATTCTACTACAGAGGGGAGAGAAAGTGAGCCTCTAAGATATAGGTAATAGTACCACTCTAATAAATAAACAAGTAAACATAAATGTTTCATTTAACATCCAAAGGAATAGTCCACAAAGACGCGACGATATTTATAACCATTACAACATTTTCTCAATAGAAATAACATTAAAATAACTGAAATAGTTCAATAAACTTAGTACTAGTGAAAGCAAACATGAATCATAAACATTCATAGAATAGTCTTACAAACATTCATGATTCATGTATGAAAACATGTTGGCCATCAGACTTCAAAATATTATGTAAAAGTCCCAAGATGCATGAATACAACAAACATCACTTCCTCCAATAGTGGAGTGTGGGAGGCACTACTTGCTCCCAAAATGTAATAACTTATCTCTCTTATGCCTTATGGGAGAAGTCAAGGTTAAAAGTACTTTACATGAGGAATGAGGATCTATTTATAACTTGAGGAATGACCTTGCACATCCTCGTGACTCTTAACTTTCTAACTTCTAGTGACCTTTGGACTTCTACAACCTTTGGAATTCCAAATGACTTTTGGAATTACATATGACTTTAGATATTACATATCTTTTGGACTTCCATGAGTCGTTAGTTCATACATGTCTCTTGGACTTCCACTTATTTGATTTTATGATGATTACAATAATACATCATTACTTCAACATCATCATGTGATGAAACTTGACATGTCACTATCTCTGATGACTTGGACTAATAGTGATTGATGACATGGACTTTATCCAATAGTGACATGGCTGCCACTTGTGTCTTCATTTATTTAAGAAACTTCAATCATTGATGTTCTCACCCTCCAAAGGGTGTTTGATGTAATGGAGTCTTTGAGGTGTTTTGGTCAACAAGGTTCAAGTGTGCTCTTCGTTCTTCATGCAACTTCCTTTATTTGTTTTCTTTGCCTGATCTTCCTCATGTGTGCTTGCCATGATGTTTATGGAATACATGTGCCTACAGTCATTCGTGATAAGTAACAATCAACATAAAAATCTCCTATTCTACCATGTTTTATGCATATTTTCTATTCATGCATTTTCAATGTGCTCATGAGGGACAAAAGGGGGTTCTGGGTGCATGGGCGCACTTTGAAAGGTTGAAGGGGAAAGTCTTAATGGCTATGGCATGCACTAAAAAGAGGGAGACTTTCAAGATAGGGTGCATGGCACAAGTTCGAAGGATGAAAGGGAAGGCTTTGGGCTTCCCAAGTGCGGTGTGTGCTCAAAGGAGAGAAAGAGGGTGGAGGGCACACTCCTAAAGGTTGAAGGATGAGGCTTTGTTCCTTCAGAGTGTGCTTATGCACTCAAGAAACCAAGGAGGATTCATCCCTTTGGGTCAAAGGAGTGCGCTCAAGGAGGGTGCATTCCTTCAGGTTAGAGGCATGCATTCAAAGGAAACCAATGAGGGCACATGGCACAAGTATGAAGGCTGAAGCTTCATGCCTTTGAAGTGTGCTCATGTGCTCAAGAGACCAAAGAGGGTGCATGACACAAGTTTGAAGGCTGAAGGATGAATCTTCATGCCTTCAAAGTGTGCTCATGCGCTCAAAGGGTCAAGAGGGCGCATGACATATCATGGAAGGTTGAAGGGTGGAACTTAAGGCCTTTGGGGCATGCTCATGCACTCAAGGAGGGCACATTCCTTCGCATTGAAGGAGTTCTCCCAAGGAGGGTACATTCCTTTGGGTCAAAGAAGTGCTCCCAAGGAGGGCACATTCCTTTAGGTTGAAGGAGTGCACTCAAAGGAAGGCTTGGTTTTTGAAGGGCATAGTTCAAAAAAAGGAAGGGAAAAGATGGATTAAGGAGTGCACATGGCACACTTTTAAACAACAATGGATCTCCCATCAAGGCTTTGGAGTGTGTTAATGCGCTCTTAGCCTTAATGAGCTCGTTTTGCAACCGAAATTTGTCTAAGTCTGGGTGATAATGCAAGGGTCGAGCAAGATGAGTTGAAAAGTAAAACCATGTGTGACTCATACCAACAATTCAAGAAAACTTAAACAATCTTGAACAATGATAAATATTCATCAAAACACCACTTTTTACACATTCCCCAAGTAACACGAGTGAAGTGTGTGTGACTGAGACCCAAAAGTGTTGTTTTACACCAACAAAGATCTTATGACCATCAAATGCACCTAAAGATGTTCTAATCAATGCAATGACACTTGAGATCATTCAAGGGCACTTGAAACTCATTGAATAACACAAGACGACATTTAATGACCAAGGAAACACTAGATATGACGGTGATAGTAGGCTCCAAAATTTGCATGTAGTGAAATTTTGGAGGGTGTTGTAGCAACGACAAAAAAACCCTACGAAGGTGATCCGGTGGATCAAAATAATGCTCAAAATTGAAAGTGTGTGATAGAACTCAAAACCTATATGATTGGATAGATCTCATCGATCTAAATCCAACACAACTCGCTTAACTCAAATCCAACATCGGATGCTCCCACAAACACGTTCTGATCGTTTTGGGAAATACTTTAAAATTTTGGGAAAAAAGTTGCATGTACGCCCAGTCAACAGTGTATATGCTCACTGGGCCATGACTGGGTAGGTGAGTGATCATCCATCAGCCAATGGTTGGTCGAAACTTGGTGCAGCAGGATTGGTTGTGGCATGGTAAGTTTTCATTGGTTAATGTTTTGGTGAAGTGACCCAATGAGGGAGTGCCACGTGGGCCAACCAATGGTTTTCATGTGGCCTCCTCATGGCGGCCAAAATTGGTTTCAGGGTCGAACAAGATGCCTAGAGGTTCGAATTAGTGACCACATGCTAACCAATAAATTCCAAGACCACCGCGCTACAAATATTTGTTTTTAATCAATTTAAAGAAAACATTATTTAACTTTTGGTTAAAGGTGCATATGGGGAAGGAGTTGGGCTAAGCCCTAACCCCTGGCCACCCTTGCACCATAGGATCGGGGGCGAAGGTTTGAGGGCTAGGGCCTAGCCCAGCCCCATGGACGTGACAACCCCACAACAAAACAAGTCTGAAGACTGTGCCGCATAACTGGTAGCACAGTTTGGAGGGGGCTAGCTCTGGGTTGTATGACCCCGACATGTGACTAGTGCCCATAATCAAGCGAAGTATCAGTGAGGGCCAGCGCCAAGGTCATATGACCTTCCATAAAACCACAGGCATGGATGGCCAGGCCCTACGGGGCTGAACCATAGTCATACGCACAACACAAGATCAGGGGCGCGCTCCAGCGAAGGGGGCCAAACAATAACCCCAAAATTCGACACTTTTCACGGTCATATGGTCGTCATGCGACCAATATTTTTGGGATTGGGGGCTTAATGGAATTCTTAACGGTTTTACAATTTCACTTGCCAAGTAGGAATTATGCTAGGTTTGGTGCGCCGGTTCCGCATTTGGGGCGCTTGAGCTAGTTGGAGGCCAAATTGTAGGATGGTTAGTTGTAGAATTTGGGAAAATAAGGAAACAGGCATAACTTTCTCGTTTTTTGGAAAAGTGAGGTGTAAAACGAACCAAAATAAAGGTTTTTGATAGTGATGAATCCATTGGAGACATCAGTACCACTATTTGAGTATTATAAAGCATGTAAACACACTTGAGCATTTTTAATGAAAGAGGCCTTGCATTGGAAGCTAGACCAGGAGATGTAGCCCAAGAGAGGGGTGAAATCCTTTATCATGTTTTGTGTCATGTGCTTCAGTTATGCTTAATTGTCTCTGTTTGGATGTAAATTTTGGTTTAAATTTACTTTTTTTATGTGTTTAGTAAGACGATCCTCTACCCAAAACACATTAAATTTTAACTTGCAAATTGTTAAAATTCTTCAAGTTTATACATTCAAATAATTTTTGGTATAAAAGAAACAGGTTTTTTGAAAATTTGATTCATTTTCAAGTGTTTTTCTGATGCTTACAAGGTTGAATCTCCAAAGAGGATAAGGAGAACTTGTGGAGCCAAGATCTAAAAAATCTTCAAGGAGAACAAACACGCCTCAATCATCCATGGTCATGGCATATGAAGAGGGTCATGAAGGGATGTTTGAAGATGATAATACTTTCAAAAACACATTATTTGAGATGTCAGAGATGGTTAAGGTTCTATATGAGGAGAGGAATTCCAGACAATTTGGAGAGAACTCAAAATCCCATGGAGGAAAAGGAGAGAAGCCTCCAAAAGGGAATGGTGACAAAACACCACCTTCACCTTCATCATAATCCTCATCTTCATCTTCAGTGTCATCTTCTTCTATTTCTACTACCCTTTCAAAAACACCTCCAAATTCCCAAGGGGTCAATGATGGTAAAACTCATTTGCTTAAGCTTGACATTAAATGCAGAGAGATTAGATAATTGGATTCGTCAGATAGAAGCGTAATGTAGGATGCAAAGAATCAAAGATGATGAAACCAAGACTCGGCTTGCTTGTCTTAGATTGGAAGTTGCAACACTAATTTGGGTGGAATCCAAAACTCAAGAGGACATGAAGAAACATAATAAGTTTTTATCCTCTTGTAATGATTTTGCTGTTACAATAAGAAGGCAGTTTTATCCATTAACATACATACAAAAAGCTATTATGGATTGGCAGAACTTTAGGTAAGCTAAAGGCAAAATGTGTAATTTTATACTAACAAATTTAGGAAAAGAGATTTTATTTTGGGTATAGATTTGTCCTCACAAGATAGTTTTCCCAAATATATTAGAGGATTGCATAGTTATTTGCAACATACCATTCTCATGTTTAACCCTACAAAACTATATGATGTTTGTGTTCATGCAACTCATTTAGAGGCAAGTGGGAAAAATGTTTCTAAAGAAACTAGTGAGAGTTCCTTTGAGTCGGGAGAAAAAGGAAAAGGGAAGAAGCATGTTTCCATCAAGATGGAGAAATAAGATATCACAAGTAAACATTGTTCCAAAGAGGGCCATGATGAAGATCATTGCTAGAAACTTCATCTAGAAATGAGACCCAAGAAGTTTAAGAACAAAGAGAAGTAGAAGACAACTACAACTTCACAACATGATTTAGGTTCAGATTCTGGAGATGAAACAAAGATCGGAACTATGGGTTTGAAAGGTAAGGAAATTGCAAGTCCTAGTTCTTCAAATTGTCTCAATGAAACTCAAGATGAAAAAATAAGAATAGAGCCTTTCCACATTAGATTTATTTCAAAACATAACAAGATAGAGACACTGTTTGATAGTGGTTCACAAGCAAATCTTATCTCATAAGACATGTGTCAAGAAGTTGAATCTTGAAATCATTCCTCACCCTAAACCATATCCTTTAGGTTGGGTATTTGAGAATGCAAAATTGTAGGTGACAAAGAAATGCATACTTAGATTTGCAATCACCACAAACTTTCTAGATGAGGTAGAGCTTGATGTAATTCCAATTGATATACGTGGTATTGTTTTGGGAAGCCCATATCTATATGATAGGAGAGATATTTTTCATCACCATGAGAACAAATATCATTTGTTCAAGAATGGGATTGAGTACATTGTTAGAGCACACAACAAGAAGTTGAATGCATCTCTTGTAAATGCGAGACAAAAGAAAAGGATTATTAGTGCTAGTCAAAACTTTGCATTGTTCATGATCAAAGATGAAGGTATTGAAGAGTCTAAAGCCTTTCAAGAATATGATTCAAGTTTGAAATATGATTTCATTTTTTTCTAATTCATGTGAAAATATGTTTCAAGTGTATAATATGTTGCCTCCTAAAACAGGTAAACAAAATAAAGTAAATTTGTAGCAACATGCATCATTGTTGAACATTGGTGTGAACAAGATGCTAGTGTTAGAGAGTGCAAGAGTCAAAGAGAAAATGCAAAAGCAAATTGACAAAGAGGATTTTGGTTCCACAAATTCTTCTTGTGGGTTTCATAACGTGCTAGCTTTGAAAAGAGATGGTGCATGGTGATGGCGATTACATTTGGTCAAGGGTCGAGCCAAGTATAAGGCTAGACATGGTAAGCATCATCATGACAATAATTTTCAAGGTGAGCCAAATTTGAGATTGTTTAAGTTTCCTTTAATTGGAGATCGAGGAGGGAATGTGTTTATTCCTTCAAAGGCAGTTTGATGTTCTACATATTCTGGGAAACTGCAGCAAGATGTCATCTATGACAACAAAACAAGGACTCCAAAATCAACGAGAATTATGTATTTTCATGAAAAGCTCAAATGACAAATTCAAGCAAAGTTCAGTGGATTGAGACTGGAAGGGTGAGGGTGTTGTACCCTCATCTATTTGTTCATTCATAAAGAGATTTTGGAGGTCCAAAAGCTTCTAATGGGAGGGAGTGATCTTTGTGGATCAAAATAATTCTCAAAACTGAAACTGTGCAACATAACTTGAAACCTGTACGATTTGATAGATCTTGACGATCTGAATCCAACGTAACTTGTTTCACTCAAATTCGACATTGGATGCTCATAGAAACATGTTCTGATCATTTTGGGAAATAACTAAAAAAATTGGGAAAAAAGTTTTAGGTACGCCCAGTCAGCAGTTCGTATGCTCATTGGGCCATGACTTGCGAGGTGACTGGTCCTCCATCAGCTAATGGTTGGTTGATAGTTGGCATAGTCAGATTGGTTGTGGCATGGGAAGCTTTCATTGGTTAATGTTTGGTGAAGTGGTCTAATGAGGGAATGCCATGTGGGCCAACCAATGGTTGCCACGTAGCTTCCTCATGGTGGCCAAAATTTGTTTGAGGGCCGAACAACAACCATGGAGGTTCAAAACCATGACCACATGCCAACCAATCAATTCCAACACCTCCGCGCTACAAATTTTTATTGTTAGTCAATGCGAAGAAAACAATATTTAATTTTTGGTTAAAAGCACATATGGGGGAGGGGTTGGGCTAAGCCCTAGCCCCTCGCCACCCTTGTGTCACAAGACTGCGGGTGGGGCACCAAAGGCTAGGGCCTAGTCCAACCCCATGGACTCGACACCCACACATACAAATAACTCTTTACATCGTGCCACATAATCGGGAGTATAGTTTGGAGGGGACCAACCCACGAGGGGCCCAACCTTGGGTCGTATGACCTTGACATGTCACCAATGCCCATAATCAAGTGGAGTTTCAATGAGGGCCAGTGTCAAGGTCATATGAAATTCCATAAAACCACGGGTGCGGTGGACAGAGGGGCTAGCCCCTAAGGGCTCGAACCATAGTCATATGCACACCAACAAAGGGGGCCAATAAACAACCCAAAATTCAGCGCTTTTCATATTCATATGGTCGTCAAGCAACCAATATTTTTGGGATTGGGGGCTTAAGGGCGTTGTTAACGATCCTATAATTTTGCCCACCGAGCAAGAATTGTTTCAGGTTTGGTGCACTGATTCCGCAATTGGGGCGCGAGAGTCAGGTTGAGGCCGAATTGTAGGATGGTTAGCTGTAGAATTTGGCAAAAGGAGGAAACAAGAATAAATTTCTCAATTTTTGGCCAAATAAGGTGCAGAAAGAACTAAAATAGGGGATTTTGACAGTGATGGATCCATTGGAGACATCAACTCTTCTATTTGAGTAGTGTAAATCATGTAAACACACTTAAGCATTTTTAATGAAAGAAGCGCTGCATTGGAACCTGGACCAGGAGATGTGGTCCAAGAGGGGTGAACTCGTTTATCATGTTTTGTGTCATGTGTTTTAGATATGTTTAATTGTCTTTGTTTGGTTGTAAGTTTTGGTTGAAATTTACTTGTTTTTGTGTTTAGTAAGTTGATCATGTACCCAAAACACATAATTTTAACTTGTAAATTGTTAAAAATATTCAAGTTTATACATTCAGATTATTTTTTGTATCAGAGCAACAAGTTATGTGAAGATTTGATTTGTTTGCAAATATTTTTCTGATGCTTACACGGTTGAAGCTCCAAAGAGGAGAATGAGAACTTGTGGAGCCAGGGTCTCAAATTGTTTCAAGGAGAACAAACACACCTCAAGCTTCAATAGTCATGGCATATGAAGAGGGTCCTGAGGGGATATTTGAAGATGATAATAATTTCAGAAAAGAATTCTTTGAGATGTCAAAGATGGTTAAGGTTTTGTACAAGGAGAGGAATTTGAGATTGTTTGGAGAGAGCTCAAAATCCCATGGAGAGAAAGGAGAGAAGCCTCAAAAAGGGAATGGAGGGGATGGTGACAAACCACCACCTTCACCTTCATCATCATCATCATCATCATCTTCATCTTCAACCTCATCTTCTACTTCTACTACCCTTTCAAACACACCTCCAAAGTCCCTAAGGGGTCATGGTAAAACTCCTTTGCTTAAGCTTGACATTAAGTTTGAATTATGTATGTACAATGGAGAGGTAAATGCAGAGAGATTAGATAATTGGATTCGTCAGATTGAAGCGTATTGCAGGATACAAAGAATCAAAGATGTTGAAACCAAGATTCAACCTTCTTCTCTTAGATTAGAAGGTGCAACACTAATTTGGTGGGAAGCCAAAACTCAATAGGACATGAAGAAACATGGTAAGGTTTTATCCTCTTGGAATGATTTTGCTGGTGCAATAAGAAGGCAATTTTATCCATTAACATACATGCAAAAAGCTATTATGGATTAGCTGAACTTTAGGCAAGCTAAAGGGAAAAATGTGCAATCTTATACTCAAAAATTTAGGAAAATAACTTTTATATTCGGTATAACTTTGTCCTCACAAGATACTTTGCTCAAATATATTAGAGGATTGCATAGTTATCTGAGACATACCATTGTCATGTTTAACCCTACAAAACTAGATGAAGTTTGTGTTCAGGCAACTCATTTAGAGGCAAGAGGGAAGAATGTTTCTGAAGAAACTAATGAGAGTTCCTTTGAGTCTGGAGAAAAAGGAAAATGTAAGCTCAAAGGAAAAGGGAAGAAGAATGTTTCCATCAAGATGGAGAAAGAAAATATCACATGTAAACATTGTTCCAAAGAGGGTCATGATGAAGATCATTGCTGGAAACTTCATCCAGAAATGAGACATAAAAAGTTTAAGAACAAGGAGAAGGAGAAGACAAGTGCAACTACACAACATGATTTAGGTTCAGATTTTGGAGACAAAACAAAGATCACAACCATGGGTTTGAAAGGTAAGGACATTGCAAGTACTAGTTCTTCAAATTGTCTCAATGAAACTCAAGATGAAAAAACAAGAATAGAGTTTTTCCACATTAGAGTTATTTCAAAACATACCAAGATAGATACACTTTTTGATAGTGGTTCACAAGAAAATCTTATCTCATAAGACATTGAATCTAGAAACCATTCCTCACCCCAAACCATATCATTTAGGTTGGGTATGTGAGAATGTAAAATTGTAGGTGACAAAGAAATGCATAATTAGATTTGAAATCATTGCAAACTTTCTAGATGAGGTATAGCTTGATGTAATTCCAATTGATATATGTGGTACTGTTTTGGGAAGCCCATATCTATATGATAGGAGAGCTATTTTTCATTGCCATGAGAACAAATATCATTTGTTCAAGAATGGGATTGAGTACATTTTTAGGGCACACAGTAAGAAGTTGAATGCAACTCTTGTAAATGCGGAACAATTGAAGAGGATTGTTAATGCTAGTCAGAACTTTGCATTGTTTATGATCAAGCATGAAGGTGGTGAAGAATCTAGAGCCTTTAAAGAATATGATTCAAGTTTGAAATATGATTTCATTGTTGTTTCTAATTCATGTCACAATATGTTTTAGGAGTCTAACATGTTGCCTCCTAAAAGAGGTAATCGAAATGAAGTAACTTTGTAGCAACATTCATCATTGTTGAACATTGGTGTGAACAAGATGCCAATGTTAGAGAGTGTAAGAGTTAAAGAGAAAATGCAAAAGAGAATTGACAAAGAGGATTTTGGTTCCAAAACTTCTTCTTGTGGGTTTCATAATGTGTTGGATTTGAAAACAAATGGTACATGGCGATAGCAATCACATTTGGTCAAGAGGCTAGCCAAGTACAAGGCTAGACATGGTAAGCATCGTCATGACAATAATGTTCAAGGTGAGAAGAATTTGAGATTGTTTAAGTTTCCTTTCATTGTAGATTAAGGAGGGAATGTGTTTATTACTTCAAAGGCAAATTGATGTTCTTCATATTCTGGGAATTGCAGCAAGATGTCATCTATGACAACAAGACAAGGACTCCAAAATCAGGGAAAATGACGTATTTCATGAAAATATTAAGATTACAAATTCAAGCAAAGTTAAGTGGATTGAGACTGGAAGGGTGAGGGAATTGTACCCTCATCTATTTGTTCATTGATATTTAGCTTTTGGAGGTCCAAAAGCTTCCATTGGGGAGGAGTGATATGGTGGATCAGACACTGCTCAAAATTGAAAATGTGCGACAGAGCTTGAAACCTATACGATTGGATAGATCTCAACGATCTGAATCCAATGCAACTCAGTTTACTCAAATCCAACATCGGATGCTCTCAGAAACATGTTCATATCTTTTTGGGAAACAACTAAATTTTTTGGGGAAAATGTTACATGTACACCTAGTTAGCAATCTGTACGCTCACTTGGCCATGACTGGTCCTGCATCGGCCAATGGTTGGTTGACAATTGGCGCAACGGGATTAGTTGTTTCATGGTAAGTTTTTATTGGTTAATCTTTTGGTGAAGTGGCCCAATGAGGGAGTGCCATGTGGCCTCCTCATGGCAGCCAAAATTGGTTTAAAGGCTAAACAACAGCCCCGAAGGTTCGAAACCGTGACCACATGCCAACCAATCAAGTCCAACACCACCGCGCTACAAATGTTTCTTATTAATCAATGCGAAGAAAACAATATTTATCATTTTGTTCAAAGCGCATATGGGGGAGGGGTTGGGCTAAGCCCTAGCCCTTGGCCACCCCTGCACCACAAGACTGCGGGCAAGGGCCTAGCCCAAACCCATGGATGCAACACCCACATAGCCAAACAAGTCCAAAGAATGTGGTGCATAACCGGGAGTGTAGTTTAGAGGGGGCCAACCCTCGGTCGCATGACCCGACATGTGACCAACACCAATAAACGAGCAGAGTTTCAGAGAGGGGCAACACCAAAGTCATATGACCTTCCATAAAACCACGAGCGTGGCAGACATAGGGGTCAGCCCCTATGGGGTCGAACCACTGTCTTATGCATAGGATGAGACCAAAGGCGCACACCATCGATGGGGGCCAAACAACAACCCCAAAATTCAGCACTTTTCACGATCATATGATCGTCATGTGTCCAAGATTCTTGAGACTGGGGGCTCACACCCTTAACAATCCTACAATTTCATTTGTTGAGTGGGAATAATGCCAAGTTTGGTGCATCGATTCCACATTTGGAGCGCTTGAGTCAGGTTGAGGGCGAATTGTAGTATGATTAACTGCAGAATTTGGGAAAAGGAGGAAACAAGCATAACTTTCTCATTTTTTTTGGCCAAATGAGCTTCATAAAGAACTAAAATAGGGGTTTTTGATAGTGCTAGATCCATTGGAGATATATGTTCTTCTATTTGAGTAGTGTAAAGCATGTAAACACACTTGAGCATTTTTAATGAAAGAGGCCTTGCATTGGAAGCTGAACCAGGAGATGTAGCCCAAGAGGGGTGAACTCCTTTATCATGTTTTGTGTCATGTGTTTTAGATATGCTTAATTTTCTCTGTTTGGCTGTAAAATTTAGTTTAAATTTACTTGTTTATGTGTGTAGTAAGTTGATACTCTACCAAAAACACATATAATTTTAACTTGTAAATTGTTAAAAATATTCAAGTTTATACATTCATATCATTTTTGGTATTAGAGCAACAGGTTTTGTGAAGATTTTATTTGTTTGCAAGTGTTTTTCTTGTTGAAAAATGTGCAACAAGAAATGTTGAATTTATAATGTGCTAAAAATAGACCCGCTAAAAATAGCATGTCTAAAAATAATATGTTTAAAAATAGCAGTTTGGCCAGTGAGGTCATTGGCCACATTGGGTGAGATGTGAAACTGCTAAAAATAGAAAGTTCTAAAAATAGCATTTATGGGTCCCTTCCTATTTATAGCAGTCCCTAATCTATCTATAGGAAGTAAAATTAATTTTGGTCTTAACAGCAGTTGGAAATTTTAATTAATTAATTCAGTTGAGTTAATTAGTTAAGGAAATTCAAATTTGAAGTCTTTGTGAGCATGCACATGAGTTGTCCCACTGATTGAGGAATTTATCCTTTATTCTCTCCATTGATTGAGGAATTAAGTATGAGTTCTATAATGAGAGAATCAATTGACTTAGCTATAACTAGTCAAGTCGAGTTAGATTATTTTAACAAGTTGTTAAAATAATAAAATATAGTTTGTTAATGATTGCATGCATGTGACAACTATTATTTTAGATAACTGAGGATTCACTCATGGATAACTGTTGCATGTCAGTTATGTTAGAGACCTAGTTGAGATAAGATGTGGGACAATGTACTATCAGATGCTTGACTATTTCTAGTAAGTATTTTTTGCATGGTTGAGGAACTAGTGTCCTCAAGGATTGCGTAGCTGGACCATTGGTTAACTTGGTATGTTTGGAATTAATTGCGTATGTTGTTGCTATTATTTCCTAAGCAAATTGCGCAAGGAAATAGGGATTGGACCATAGGTAAAGCCTTTATATACAGGGCTTGGTTGGTTCATGAGACATATCTTCATATCTCTTCATAGTTCATTGAGAACTGAATAGCTTGAGAGCTAATTCTTTTTGTATTGTGAA
>APFE031260456.1:32969-63510 GCA_000404065.3 Pinus taeda
CCATAGGTTCAAATTCCAAGGACTAACTACTATGGACCAAAGGTAAGTTTTCCCACATGAAATAAACTTTTCTCTGCATAAAATTCCGTGAACTTTTCTCCACATGAATAAACTTTTTAATTCTCATCATATTGAGATCCATCCCATGGTTGTTGCCATCAAGTACAACATCTGTAACATATAGTCATACCATAAACATAATGCCAACAATCTCCCCCTTTGGACTTGATGGCAAAGCTTACTTGTGAACTGTCATCTGATCCCTTTTTGCTGTCCGGTAACCCATGCACTCTGTCACATCTGATATTTGTAGATTCATCTGAATGTACACAAGTGAGATGATCTTCTATGAGAGGGTTGCCATCAAGTACAACACATGCATCATAATGCCAACATTTAGGACATTGCATATATCAGTATGTTCTATAGGTGAAATTTCTACATTTCTGATGCTTACAAGGTTGAAGCTCCAAAGAGGAGAAGGAGAAATTGTGGACCCAAGATCTCAAATTCTTTCAAGGAGAAAAAACACACCTCAAGCTTCAATAGTGATGGTATATGAAGAGGGTCCTAAGGGGATGTCTAGGATGAGAATACTTTCATAAAAGAATTCTTTGAGATGTCAGATATGGTTAAGGTTTTGTATGAGGAGAGGAATTCTAGACTGTTTAGAGAGAGCTCAAAATCCCATGGAGGAAAAGGAGAGAAGCCTCCAAAATGGAATGGAGGTAATGGTGACAAACCACCACTGTCACCTTCATTATCATCCTCATATTCATCTTCATCCTCATCTTATTCTACTCCTACCACCCTTTCAAAGACACCTCCAAATTCCCCAAGGGGTCATGGTAAAACTCCTTTGCTTAAGCTTGAAATTAAGTTTGAATTGCCTATGTACAATGGAGAGGTAAATGCAGAGAGATTAGATAATTGGATTCATCAGATATAAGTGTATTGCAGGATATAAAGAATCAAAGATGACGAAACCAAGATTCAACTTGCTTCTCTTAGATTGGAAGGTGCAACAATAGTTTGGTGGGAATCCAAAACTCAAGAGGACATGAAGAAACATGGTAAGTTTTTATCCTCTTGGAATGAATTTGTTTTGCAATAAGAAGGCAACTTTATTCATTAGCATACATGCAAAAAACTATTATGGATTCGCAAAACTTTAGGTAGGCTAAAGGGAAAAATGTGCAACCTTATACTCAAGAATTTAGGAAAAGAGATTTGATTTTGGGTATATATTTGTCCTCACAAGATACTTTGCTCAAATATATTGGAAGATTGAATATTTATTTGAGACATACAATTCTCATGTATAACCCTACAAAACTAGACGATGTTTGTGTTCAGGAAACTCATTTAGAGCAAGAGGGAAAAATGTTTATGAAGAAACTAGTGAGAGTTCCTTTGACTCTAGAGAAAAAGGAAAAGGTAAGTTCAAAGGAAAAGGGAAGAATAATGCTACAATCAAGACGGAGAAAGAAAAGATCACATGTAAACATTATTCCAAAGAGGGCCATGATGAAGATCATTTATGGAAACTTCATCTAGAAATGAGACCCAAAAATTTTAAGAACAAGAAGAAGGAGAAGACAGTTGCAACTACACAACATGATTTAGTTTCAGATTCTGAATATGAAACAATGGTCACACCCATGGGTTTAAAAGGTAAGTACATTGCAAGTATTAGTTCTTGAAATTGTCTCAATGAAACTCAAGCTAAGAAAACAAGAATAGAGCTTTTCCACATTAGAGTTATTTCAAAACATACCAAGATAGATAGATTGTTTGATATGTTGAATTTCCACGACCTTGGGTCTAGCTTAGACTCTTAAAATCATTGACACTACCAAATCAAGAATCTCAACCATAAAATACTTTGCAATGCGGAAATATAAAGCAGTAAATCACATATGCAAAAATATACACGGGTTTTAACAAAATTGTACAATATGTACAATCCTAATCTTCTTTCTATTAAACAAAATCTGAATAATACAATAGTCTATGGTATACAAGATACAATGAAAAAATTCGTTGCGCAACATCAATGTCGTATGTTGTCCTGTCGATGATTCGCTCCCATACCTCTCACTAGTAGTGTCTTACTCCATAAAGGCCACTACACATCGAGACTCCAAGAGGGCTGCCATCTAACAATGCTGCAAGTCACTTTTGCTGCATGTACATGGGCTCATCCAACTGCTCTCTAGGCTGGCCAATACCTGAGCTCCAATCTTATAATCTAGTAGCCTCTTTCATCCATCAAAGAACTACTCTTTAGGCTGCAAACTTCACCTAATCACGCACCAACAATGTCCTTCTTGTCTGCTTCTCTAGGGCTACCCACACTGCCCTCCAATAAGATCAATGGTACCTAATCAGATCATTATCTCTGCTCCTAGGAAGACTCTTCCCCTCCTCGGAAGATCATCCACATGGCATCAACAGGTTCCTTCAATCATGATCTAATCCAGTCAACACTTGACCCAACACTCCTTGACAAAATTCTACTGTCCTCCATGTTTGCACTTGTTGTCATTGCAATTCTAGTTAAGGCACAAATTGTAGCCCTCAGCCCTCAACACAGTCAGCAACTAAGCCCTTAAATGGTTGTGGTTCTCCTAGGAAAGGCTCCACCATATCCACGTTGGCTCAAGGAGGCTTTGTTAACCCCAACGCTTCCCTTGAAACAACCTTAGCTCCTAGATATGGCTTATGATCTAGCACAACATCAAGTTGTGGCTCTTGGCCTCCCTCAAATCAACCCAGTCAACCGTTAAATAACTATGTTTTGTACCTTGGCTCCTCGACCTACACTACCCAACAATCTGACCTTGAAACAACAACCAAACAACCCCTAAACACCTATGGTGTCACCTACAACATCTCAGCCTCAAGCATAGGACCTCCACGCTGCTCCTTGGCCTCCAAACAAAAATTTCCCACGTTGTTCCAAGTCCTCTTCTAGCTGCGACTAGCCTTCTCCAAATTCAGAGCTCCTTTGGAGGATGTATTACTCATAATGGATGTAAAAAACAAATGTCTTCACCCCTCATTTTATAGCCTAAGGAGGGGCTCCATCGAATTAGTGAAGAGAACCTTCTATTGGAATAATTTACATCATGCCTACATGGCTTGAAAACCAATAATTAATTTGTCAACTTCAAAAATTCATTTCTACACTTCTATAACTCAGAATTTGGCAATTCTCAAAGTGTTAGATTCATCTTTGTGCCCTATATCGTCTCATGCTATAACATGTAGAAATGTGCCTTCGGAATTGCCCCAAACACAATTGGGTACAAAACCCCATCCTTGGGTTCCAAGCCCACAAGTGACCCTTGTGGCGCTTTGCCCTCCAAACCCTGAACCCTAGGGCTTGGAGTACCTCCCAAGCTACATAAATCAACATGATAGTGGTCCACAACTAAATCTTATCTTAGAAGACATTGTAAAGAAGTTGAGTCTAGTAACCATTCCTCATCCTAAATCATATCCTTTAGGTTGGTGAGAATGCAAAATTGAGGGCGATAAAGAAATGCATGCGTAGATTTGCAATCACTGCAAACTTTCTAGATGAGATAGAGCTTGATGTAATTCCAATTGATATATGTGGTGTCGTTTTGGGAAGCCCATATCTATATGAGAGGAGAGCTATTTTTTATCACCATGAGAACAAATATCATTTGTTCAAGAATGGATTGAGTACATTGTTAGAGCACATAGCAAGAAGTTGAATGCATCTCTCGTAAATGCGGGACAAATAAAGAGGATTGTTAATGCTAGTCAGAACTTTGCATTGTTTATGATCAAACATGAAGGTGTTGAAGAGTCTAAAGAAATTCAAGAATATGATTCAGGTTTAAAATATGATTTCATTGTTGTTTCTAATTCATGTGACAAGATGTTTCAGGAGTCTAACATGTTTCCTCCTAAAAGAGGTAAACAAAATGAAGTAAATTTGAAGCAGCATGCATCATTGTTGAACATTGGTGTGAACAAGATGCCAGTGCTAGAGAGTGCAAGAGTCAAAGAGAAAATGCAAAAGCAAATTGATAAAGAAGAATTTGGTTCCAAAACTTTTTCTTGTGGGTTTCATAATATGTTGACTTTGAAAAGAGATAGTGAATGGTGATGGTGATCACATTTGGTCAAGAGTCAAGGCAAGTACAAGGCTATACATGGTAAGCATCGCCACGACGACATTGTTCAAGGTGAGAAGAATTTGAGATTGTTTAAGTTTCCTTTGATTAGAGATCGAGGAGGGAATGTGTTTATTCCTTCAAAGGTAGTTTGATGTTTTGCATATTCTGGGAAATTGCAATAAGATGTCATCTATGACAAAAAGACAAGGACTCCAAAATTAGGGGAAATGATGTATTTTCATGAAAAACTCAAAATGACAAATTCAAGCAAAGTTCAGTGCATTGAGACTGGAAGGGTGAGGGAGATGTATCCTAATCTATTTGTTCATTGATAAAGAGATTTTGGATATCTAAAAGCTTCCAATGGGGAGGAGTGATCCGGTGGATCAAAATAATGCTCAAAATTGAAAGTGTGTGACAAAGCTTGAAACCTATACAATTGAATAGATCTTGGTGATTTGAATCTAGCGCAACTTGTTTCACTCAGATCTGACATCAGATGCTTCGAGAAACATGTTATGATTGTTTTGGGAATCAACTAAAAAAATTGAGAAAAAGGTTGCAGGTACGCCCAGTCAGCAGTGCGTATGCTCACTGGGCCATGACTGGGGAGGTGGTTGGTTTTCCATCGACCAATGGTTTGTCGACAGTTGGTAGAGCAGGATTGGTTGTGGCATGGTAAGTTTTCATTGGTTAATGTTTTGGTGAAGTGGCCCAATGAGGGAGTGCCACGTGGGCCAACCAGTGGCTACCACCTGGCCTCCTCATGGCGGTCAAAATTGGTTTGAAGGCCGAACAACACCCTCGGAGGTTCGAAACTGTGACCACATGCCAACCAATCAAGTCCAACACCACCATGCTACAAATGTTTCTTGTTAATCAATGCGAAGAAAACAATATTTAACTTTTCGTGAAAAGCGCATATGGGGGAGGGGTTGGGCTAAGCCCTAACCCTTGGCCACCCCTACGCCACAACATTGCGGGTGGGGGGTGGAGGGCTAGGGCCTTGCCCAACCCCATGGATGCGGCACCCACACAACCAAACAAGTCTTAAGACCATGCTGTATGTTATCTCAAAATCAGGTCCTAATAGGCTGCTGATTAGGTTGACTCTAAGTAACTATTTCAAACCTACTTTAGGCTGAGGCTTAGCCTCCTCAACCTGAGAGGGCTCTCTCAAAAAGGGGTTAATGATTTTGATTATAGTTAAGATGGCTAACTCTTGTGAAACAACTATAAGAATATGAATGGTGGAAACACATTTAGCAACTATCCATTGGGCTTATGGAGTCAACAACATCTCAATATGACAATGAATTCAACCTTACATAAAAGTCAAGGCATTCAACATTAAAATATTTAGAACATAACAACTCAGATAGGACCACACAGTCTATGAATGCATACAGGAAGTTAGAGCACCTCAAGTGAATTCTAAGTGATTACACATTCATACCACTGTAAGAATTAGGAAAAGGACAACATCACACATTCTGAACATAAAATCCCTCATGAATCCTGATAAGTAAAGCCAAACATGTATTATCAAAACAGAGTCTTACATAAGCCAAATATCAACGTTTTCATAAAATTTCCAACCCTTTTTACATTGCTGTTCCAGCTATATATAGATTTCTTCTCCTGTCTAATTGAGATTCCTCCTCAAGCATGAGGGGAACTCGAAAACTACTTCTAATATTGACACCTATTGAACTTTAACTACTTATTAAATACAACAAACTGTTAACTAGAGTTTTTAGAGATCTAAATCAAGTAGGACTCTAACTTCATATTACACGAATAATAGCTTTGATTAGGATCATTCTCGTTCTTTGACATCTGGTCCTCTTTCAGTTTGGCTGTGATGGGTGTTCAATGATCCACGCTGGTCTTCTATGCCATATCCTCTCCACTGTCCTGAAATATAGGAAACTACCCTTGCTCCTCAGTCTTATGGTTTTCGAATCCACAGAAGCAGGTCTTTCATCTTTGCTTTCCAAAACGTGACAGATGGCCATGTCCATTGATGTGCTGTCCACTGCTTTTTAAAACAAAAACACATTCAGGCTGTCTTAACATATTTGAACCGTGCTTAAAATGCTCACTTTATGACAAAATTCAAATTTGGATCCAAACCATATTTCTCCATCTATCTTAATCTGATTGATTGCTGCAGCTTCGGATGTCTCCTTGCATATATTTGTTCCTCAAAATTTTCCTACTTCTGTTTCAAAATTGGTTGATTTGTATTGGAACCTTTAGCTTCAACAGTTTCGTAGCATGCTACGAAACTGCTGAGCTTTAATCATCACCTTCAGCAGTTTCGTAGCGCGCTACGAAACTGCTGAGTTGTTTAAAAGACATAGTTCTCAACCCAAAATTTTATTAATTGATTGCCGACACTGTCCAAGTATGGAATTGAGTATTAAAGTCAACCACCTCTACAGTTGCATTCTCTTCCCATAAGGCTTTAATTCTGTAATAATTAGCTTGAATGATGGCATGTCTTCTAGCAACTTTCCTTAGTCTAGCAATCTCATGGTTAGCTAATTCCAATTTTATTTACAAGTCTTCTATATTGTCTTCTTTAGATGTGGCGACTATTTTGCCTTTGTCTTTTCATTGATGGCGTTGTATCTCTTCCCCTGTTTCCTCTGTTCTTAGTGGTGCCTCCTGTACTTGCTGAAATCTCCTTGTTATAGGTCTCCTGGGTTTGAAAATAAACTGTTCAACTTGCTCATCAAACTTAAGATTCTTTGTGGCTTTAGTTTTCTTTGTACTCTCTTTTTCTGACTGCATCAATTCATCTTGAACTAGTGGGGACTCCTCAAAGTCAATAGCTTGCAATAAATCATTTAGATTTCTCTTTGAAACTGGACTTTCTTCAAAAGCTACTGCTTTACCTTTTTCTTCACCATCTGACTTCTTGTTCTTCTCCTTGAGATTACTTCAGCTGTGCTTGCTTCAGGTGCAATCTTTTTAACATGAGCTTTTTCCTTAGTTGATTGTTGAGGTGTGTCTTGAATGATCTGTGGCTGTACTGACTCCCTCACTTGTTTCCTTGCTTTTAATTTTGGAAATCTCTTAGCTCTTGCTTCTGTTTGAAGATCCGCTATTGTAAGATCTCTTGCAGGTAGAGGACTGAGGCCAGTCTGGATTTTGAAACCAGCCATAAAAATAAATGAACTCCAATATTTGCCTACCTTTTGAAGCTCATGTAAGACCAGTAGTTTAATCAAGCCATGATGAAACAGAGAAGTTTCACAAGCCTCCTTCCTTAATTGTACTTTGTCACACATCTTACTCAAACTAAAGAATAGATAAAAAGGTAGATCAATGGAAACCTTCCCTGTGAAATGCAAAAGGAGCTTGAAATGGTACGAATACACCTTGTTATACCTTCCTTTGCAAGTCAGGTATTTTTTGCATACAGGTGAGTAAATGTGCATAAGACTCTTTGACATAGCTCCTGGGCATTGACTTACTTAAATTTGCATTTACAAACTCCTTCTTTAAAAACTCCTTGCATGGATTCATGTCAAATTTGAAGTTTTTGAACCAATTCTCTTGTCCTCGTGGAATCTCTGTCACAGTGGATATCATCTCTGGCGAGACCTGCAATTCTATCATAGCTACCTTTGAATTTAAACCTGTGAAATTAAGCGCAAATTCTTTGGTTACCTGTGCATGCCCTCCTTGTAACTTCTTGCAAAAATTCCAACACTCGGCCTTTTTAAACACCTTCTCCACCTCTTTATTCCTCAGTGCTATATCCAAGCCTTCAGGCTCATTCCTCAGGCATTTGCTGAATCTGTGTTCTTTTTTCTCCATTGATCTCTCCATGAAATCTTAAAGACTTGCAAACAAGGAAAACTAGCTCTGGTTTGAACTGTAAACTCAACTTCTTTTGAAATTCTGCCTTGCTTGAATTTGCTGCCTCTCTTGATTTGCTGCCTCACTTGATTACACTTGTATTTAAAATTGAAATCTTGCTGTTTGTAATCTTTCAAATTGCAATCTTGCAGATTTGTTATTCATGCAAGGCTTACAATCATCATTAAGACTTGTGCAAGGTGGCCTTTCTTGGAAATGGTAATTCGTGTGTATCAACAAATCTAATGGTGGTGATAATGGTGATGGGTGGTGGAATGTGATAAGTGGAGTGCATGAACTGACACAAGATGACGCAACCTCTGATTTACCTAATGGATTTGACATTTCGGGAAAGATTCGCTGCGAAATGCACGAATCCCTGATTTCGCAGCGCGGTTAGTTTGAAATTTGAATAATGCGCTGCAAAATCACTTAATAAGGTTTGCGCTGTGAAACTGCTAAACAAATAAACGCGTTGCGAAAACACTTTAAAAGAATGCATGCGCTACGCAATTATCAAAAGGCTTGGTGGTGGATAACAATATGACACATGGCTATGAAACAATGGTGAATGAAGGGGGACCAATGGTAGATAGGAATATACTTGACTCATGACCTCTTAAAACTTCAGACTTTAAGGGAAACAACAATATGAAAACAACATAGACTAACACTGACCTTTGTCATCGGGCTAGGATGAGAAGTTACATATATCAAATCTTTTTTAAGTGATAACAGAAGCGGAATCGACGAAAGAATACACCACGTTTTAGAAGGATTTGGAATTCGTTTGACGAACACGGTGGAAGAAAGACTTCATCCGCGATGAAACTGAAGCAATGAACCGACGAAGGAAGATGGCGCTATTTAGAGGAGGATACGTGGCCACTTCTCGAGCGTTCATGCTGATGCCGAATAGGGAAATTCAAGCGTAGTTGCAGAAGGTGAATCAACAGAGGCGGAAGAGGAACCGAACAAGCATGAATTTGAATGGCTAAAAGCCATGAACAACGAAACAGAATACATAGTTGAACACTGAGAGACAGACACCAGAGAAGAAGGCAGTAAAGCAATATTAGGAAGAAATAGAGGGCCGAGTTGACCAGCAGCAGCGTTGAGCACCAGAGCTTGAGAGATTCAAGCCATCCCATAGAGGAATTTTTCCGGGCTGAGCACCATGTAGGGCTCTTACCACTGTAGACCAAAAGGTCACAGAGCTGGTAGGAAGAAGAAGAGTCTGTGTACTCTAGTTGCTTGGGGAATCCAAGAACCACCCTGTCAAGCAAAACCTGCTTTAGGAGAACTCACATTGAGTCCTTGTATTGTAATTCTCTGCTTAAGGGCACAATAAAACAAAGCCACCACTGAAATCTTGACCGGAGATGTAGCCCAGGAGAACAGGGTGAAATCCTTATTAAAATTCTTGTGTCTTTATGTTTTCTTACTATATTTCTCTGTGTCTTTCCATTTTTAAATGTCTGTGTACTGACAATCTGATCGATCCATTGTTTCAATAACACAGAACACACACCAGCACATGAGTCTGTAATACCTTTGTTAAATAAATCTTTAACTGATGTCACTCATAGGGTGAATATCAGATCAGTTTATGATTTCCTCCTGCTCAAAAATGATCTGAATGGAGGGCCATACTTTAGTTATGGCATGATTGATATCTGCCCATATGCTTTCCTTGGCTTAGGCCAAGGTCTGAGCCATCAATGACTGACTCTGCAACTCTTCAATTCTTCTATTTAACATGTGTGTTTTATGTATTTCTTCAACATACAAACTATCATTCTTTATTTTTTGAGCTTCCAGGTTCTAAAATTTCTTATGAAGCCTTTCATTCTCTTGCTTCTGGTGAGTAAGATCTTGTGAGAGTTTGTTTAGATCCTCTGCTGTTAATGTAGATTCCCCTATGGCTGAAGTAGATTCCCCTGTTGTTCTGGAAACTGTGATAGGAATAAATGTGATGGGAGCTATAACTAACTAAGTAAATTTCTCTTCTTCCTTAAGCAGATTCTCAATCTGCTCCTCCATAGTTTTAATATGTACATTCTGCTCAATTATCAGTTTGAGCATTTCTTCCTTGTGTTGTTCATTTTCTGCTATCTCCTTGGTCTGGGGTTCCTCTGTAGAAGGCAGTTTCAACTGTTTTCTTAATAATGCAATATCTGTGTTCTTCTTTATGATAATAGCCTCAACAACGTTGACTTAGTAGGGTCATATCCAATTTTAATTACTAAATCCTCCAATGACTTAACCCTATTGTCCTTAGCTAAAGAGGAAGGCTAAGAGGATGCTTCTAGTTACAAGTTCGACTTAACATAGAATTTGCAGAAAGAACAATAAATAGAAACAGTGAAAGAGCAATAAAAGAAAGGCAGATGTAACAGGGGAGATGAATATTTATAAGGAATTAAGACCACCGTTACAGCAAGAGGCCATTGATGATAAGCTAATCAAGAAATTAATGCATTAACGGGAAAGAAGAGTAGCAACGAGAAGACATTAATAGCGGTAACGGATACACGAGAATGGTTAGGAGATATCAAGCGAGGGCACGTGGCATGGAGTGATTGGAGGAGGATGGCACAGGAGGAGTGACCATTGGCATGGTCTCGAGAAGCGCGGGAGTGTGGATGGCGGATTTTTTTTTTTTTGGGGGGGGGGGGGGGGTAGTGGTAAGTGGTTTGAAGTGGGGGGAGGTGTGAAATGTTGAGGGAGCGACATGTATGTGTGGGGCCCATGCGGGAAAAATTGTTTTTTCGCACCCCCCTCCCCCCGTTGTTATCTCGTTTCGCAGCAAGGGGGTGCGAAGCACTTCCCCACCGTTGATCTAGGTGGGAAAGAAAATGACCGTTGATCTTTTCCCGAAGTATATCACTTGTCGACAAGACATTTTGTTGCATATGACTTTGGCTAAAAGAATAAAACATGTTTATTTAAAAATATTAATCAACCCTTTTACAAGGCAATTAAACAATAATGAAAATTAATCTAACTAGGGCATGTTTAGACTAACCACCCTTTTTAAACTATTTAACTAATATAAACCTAATATAATATAACCTTAGGCCAATTTTTTAGCATATTAGGCCTATTATTTGTCCTAATCTATTCTAAATTCTAGTGTTCAACCAAGATTAAACTATTTGGTTGAACTTATTATCTAATCTAGAACAAAAATTTAAATGATTTGATCAAGATTAAATGGTTTGATTCAGATTAGAAGAAAAGGTCATGGCATAAAAACAAGTTGCACACAGACCTTTATTTATTACAAATGGAATTTATTCATGAAGTGGCATTTAAACAAGCACACTTGTACAAATTTTTTTATTTTATTTTGATGGGGTTTTATTTCATCTCTTTTTCTTCTTTTTTTACATACTTTCATATTTTCTTTATTTTTCTTATAACCTCTTTTATAAAATAACTACTAACTTATAAAAAATAAAGCATGTTACAACAGGTAGTTGAATCAATTAATCTACCCTAAGTGCTAGTTAGTGTCAAGGGTGACAATTCAATTTCTTTGGTAGTCTCTTATGTCTAGGTCATGACATTATCTATAGAAAAACTATCTCTCTAATCTACCCCACACCCTCCATGGAGTGAGAAATATATTAATATTCTCCTCGAGGGATGGGATTTCTACCATCATAATGGAAGAAAAGAAAAAAGATAATAAAAGAGTGTACAGAGCATGAAGAATAAAAAGATAACAACGTAATGCAGAAAGTAGTAAGGATGAGATATTAACAAAAATGGAAAGATGAGTAGAGGTTGATGGAAAGGCGAGGATGTTTAACGAACAATGAAAAACATGCATAAAGAATTTGGCAAGATAGAGGGTGTGATAAGAAACAATGTGTTTAAGGAAAGTGAAAGATCATAGTGGAAGCCACACCAAAAAGGCGTATATTTAGGTATTTGAATCAGAAATTAAAATGATTGAAAAAAAGACATAATATCACAAGAAAATACAAATAACTAATCAATTAAAAATAATAAATTGTCAAACATCAAAAGGCGGTGATAATAAACTAAAAAATAATCAAGTAGTAATAAAAATGTTGTATACAAGTTGATATTCTGATCTATACTTTATATATTCTCAACAATGAAAATGAATACACCATTACATTATAAAATTTATGATGTTATTATTTAATATAAATGATCTAAATTATTTTTAAATTAAAGCATTTTATATATAATTTCTATGTTGAAAGCTACATATGGAAGGTATAAAGGTAAATTAAGCACATCACATCACAAGTGCATCATTAAAAATAAGAACATATGTCTATATTAAAATATTAATTAAAAATATATATTTTTCAATTGTAATAAATAACTTCAAAGAGGTGTACATTTCAAATCTTTTTCCCAAAATTAAAGTTTTTATTATATTAATGTGGAGTTGAAATTTTAATCTCTTATTGATGAATCAACAATATATACACACATACACATATAAGTAACACATGTGAGGGTAAAATAAAAGTTCATAGTGCATAATTTACACAAATAAAACGAAACAATGCATAAAGAATAACATTAGTGTGAGTGTGAACATAAGAACATGCCTATTGAAGGCATGCACATTAGGAATGCAAATGAGAGCAAAAAAGAAGTAACAAGATTGAAGAAGGATGAAAAGTTATAAAGGATAGAGATGTAACAAGGAAGAACATAAGTGAAGGAAGATGAAAAATTACCAGGGATAAAGTGTAGGAATTTGAATAGCGAGGTATAAATTTAGTAGTAAAATTGAAAGCTAAACCTAAAATGTTGTAGGAGAATCTAAACATATAATTAATGGGGAATAAATAAATCTTGGCCATGAGAGTTTGGTGGTTAATAGAAATGTGAAAATAAATGGTAAAGAGTTGGTCAAGTGTCAATTAAAATATAAAGAGTACAAGTTGATATTATGATCTACATTTTTATATTCTTTTATAACAATGATGAATAATGATAAGAATGAGTAAAATATTGCCCCATGATATGGTTATGTAATGCTGTGTGAATTATTAGTTAAATGCATATTTGTCTTCAAGGCAAATGATGCACGCCACATCTCACATGCATTACAAACTAAAAATGTGTCAATATAAGAGATAAAAAAGTTATATTTTTCGATTCTTATATTTTGAAGTCATTAGAAGAGTACATATATCTAGTAGATATTTGTATCATGTTATTGTGAAGTTTGAAATCATAACTCTATATTTATGTATTTTTTCTTCTAACATTTACAAGTTATTAAATAGTAGATCTTTTTTTATTCACAAAAATGATATAAACATGCCAACTATTTCATAATAAAGTGTATTTTTTTTTAAAAATAAAATGAGTATCTTTTTCATTAGATAAACTGGAAATGGGCCATGTCCCATACATTCTTGGAGAGCAAGCTCTCATAGTTGTTCATCATTTTAACTTGAAGAAGGACCCTATTGCTACCAACATTATTTACAAACGAGCTTTGAACATACCTTATACTATAGAACCTCCAAAAGACTCCACTATACACTATTGACTGAAAAAACATATATATAACTTAGAAATGAAATTGTTACTTGCTGCTACTAGGTTCGATTTCTCCCACAACCTTGTCTGCAGTTGTGACCAGTTCTTCTACCCCGCCAACCAGAGGTTCCAGGTCCCGAATTGCAGTGCCCACAACACCTTCATCTTGAGGGACAGAGTCATCTCCAAATCCAAAGACTTATTTCAATACCCCAACAGTGATTGTCTCAACTTTGACTTTGATGTTTTCAACCTTGTGACACTGGATCAACACATCTGTACTTAAAATTTCCATGGTTTTATGTAGTAATTCCATGTCTTTACCAAGACCCGATAACTAGGCATATAGAACCGCCATATTTTCATTAATTTATTTCACTATTTCCTTTATCACATGCTCGCAGGAGCTATCAACCATGTCCTCTAAGTTCCTGCTACAACCCGACCCTACTTCATCACCACTTCCATTGCTAGTAGATGCAACATTCTTGGCGATTCTTCCTTGAAATGACAAGATCCTATGATTAACCATCCTCAACTAGCTGTTATAAATAATGGACCAGTTCATATTGACATCCATTCTCGTCTTTTATTTCATAAATGAGAATCGATTATGCATCATGGAGAAACAATTACCCTCCATTTTCTCCACCATTGAAACAAATTGGAACGAATAACGATGGTACTTGCCTAGCCCATGAATGGAACCATAATAAATCTCTAGGTACATAACTGAGGACAAAAATCCCACCTGTCACTGATCATGGCCTTTGAACTCTGGCTATCACACTTGTTTAATAACTTCCTACCAACTGCCCCTATTCCCAATGCACTGCAGAAGGCTATTGGGTTGTTGACCTTAATAACTGTCAGATTGATGTTCTGCAAACCTGTACACAAGTTGTACTGCATCGGTCTAGTAGTTTTATATCAAATCAAGGGATATGAAATATTTCAAATAAGTGGTTAATTTGTAAGGAGCCTTTCTCTAATGTCACTTTGGTGTTGGCTTGCATGTTCGCCACATGGTTGTTGGCATGCAACACATGGAACATTTTAACATTTTCAATTTTTTTTTAAAGATAAAGTATCCTTATAATGATTAGGGAGGTTTCAGATTCGAGAAGGTTCTCATTCTCAGTGAGCCTCAATAATTTTTGGATTACCATCATAGGATCACCAATGATTATAAAGTTCCTGATACCCTTAGAGACGCTGATATTCAGACCTTACTAAAGAGAAACAACTTATGCTTGATTGTTTGTGGCATTGCCTAGTCCCCATGCAAACTTTAATTCTATATTTTATTCGAGGTTTACTATCACCCCTCTCGCTCCAGCCTCCCCAAGGTTACCTTTCGAAGCTCCATCAAAATACAATTGGACCTTACTGATAATTATTTTTCATTCTACAAAATCCTCCCCTTTCAGTCTGGTACAGAAGGGAGGTACAACATGTGATTTTAATAATGGGGCTTGGGAGTTGGAAGAGGAGATTTTAAGTCACTCTTTTTCATTGTTAGATAAATCCTTCATATCTAGAACTTCAAATACCTTGGAAGATATAACCTCGAAGAGAAGCATCATTCCTTTAATTGTTTCAGTTTCTGGATTATTACACTTATCTTGAAAGATCGCTTGATTTCGCAAGAGCCAAGTCGACCAACATAGGTATTTGGGAATTTCCATCCAACATCACCTTAAAAGAGAGTTTGGGGGGGCATGGAAATTTGTGCTTCCACTGAATAAACATATTGTTCCAATCCTCAGTGATGGGGTGGGGAGGGTAGGAACAAGGGGTGCTAAGGTGAATTTCCAGGTATCCACGGTAAAGGGACATTGACAAAAAAGATGATTGATAGTTTCCTCCACTTTACCACATAACACACATCGGGAAGGACCATAGATGTTATTTTTCCTTAAGTTTCCTGTCATAAGGATTTTCTCGTGAACCATTTCCCAACAGAATATATTGATCTTGGGGAGCCCATCACTATTCCAAATATTCCCCCAAATTTTGGATGAAGGGGGGAGGAAGGATTCTTAATTAAGAGATCATAACCATCTTTGACTAGATTTTTTTTGGATTTGCCTCCCAACTAAGCATGACTATCTAATTTTCTTGTAATGATAGGACCAAACACTTTTAGACTATTAATCATGGAATGTCAATGCTTTAATAGGTGAGTGGGTGGGTCCAGAGGTAGCTAGATGCTCCATAGGCCTTGATTGTCCGATTGAGATATATCCACTAGATGAGAAAACCATGCTCTTCCATCCAATTTGAGAATTCTAGGACGTTGTCGGCCGGGGGAGAGCAAGATTTCCAAATGTGGATGTGTTTCCCATTCCTTGGTTGCCAACCAAGATTGTTTAGAATGAGAGATGACGAAGCTTTACACAATATCCAAATTTTTGAGCCTTTACCTTCCCATAATTCTCCTTCCAGTCTAATAAGTCGATTTTTATGGAAATATTTTCTTGTAAAGGCCTTTTCCCACCACACGTTGGTGTTCGAGAGAAGTCTCCAAACCTAATTCTCCCCTAGAGCCAGATTCACATGTGTAGGATCCTTGATTTCTAATATGTCCAAGCTCTTTGATTGGTTTACAAGATTCTAGTTGACAAGGTGGAATTTGTGGTTGTTACTCTTGTCCCCTTGCCATAAAAATTTCCGAATTAGTCTACTTATTTGTTGGTTTATGTATGTTGGTGCTAAAAGACCAACTCCCAAGTACACTGGGAGAGAGAAGAGAACAAATTTTATGAGAATAACTCTCCCAACCAAGTTGATCCATATTACTCCCCATGAATACACTCTTTTCCTTATTTTCTACAAAAAAATATCCTAGTCTTCCCCAACTACCTTCTTTAAGGAGATGGGAATCCCTAGATAGGTGAAGGAGGTCCTACGAACATCCACAGGGAAGCCCATTAAGTGAGAAATGGCCTTCACCATCACCCCTGGATAGTTCCAACCAATCAATTGACATTTCAATTTGTTTATCAATCCAGAATCTTTTTGAATCTTAAGGCAATCGCTAGGGAGGCCCCTCCAAGCAATAGGGTGTTGTAACCAAACTGAGAGTGATTTTTTCCCCTGACATTCCTTGCAATACTTAGATCGGGGAGAGAATCGGCCAACCACTCAAACTCAAGCATACGACTCAAGTATTCAGCCATGATAATATATAGAAGAGGTGACATAGGACAACCTTGTTGAAGACCTCTAGAGGTGGCAAAGAAGGGGGGCAGTCATCCATTTATCAAGGGAGCGATCCAAGGGGAGCCAATATAAACATTAATCTTGTTACACGTCAATTTGTCACCATGACACTTGATTATTTTATGCATATTATTACCATCCATGAACATGTTGAAACCATCTCCCTTAGAAGTCAAACAACTCAAAATATGTTAAAGTCCATGAGAAATTTGGGTCAAATAGCTCTCACACCTTGTTAAGTTCCACTTGTGTCGATTTCTCTAGTATTTCCCGCGCATGCACTGAAATTGACTTTGAGAATAGCACAGAGCTGCACTTTTTCTGTAACTATAAACCCACGCAGGTGAATTCTAGAAAGTAAAAATAAAAAAGTACATTCTAGAAACCTAGTTGGTCGAATATTTCCCAACTGAAAGCTTCCAGGTAATGATTATTTGAACTATAATCCTCGTAAGATGCATCTCCATCCCTTTTCTCATGGTAACCTAATCCTTATCTAAAGGAGGTTAATCTTCTTCTTAGGGATTTGAAACTTCCCCCTCTTTGATCTATAAAAGGACTAGAGG
Source organism: Pinus taeda (assembly GCA_000404065.3). NCBI lineage: Eukaryota > Viridiplantae > Streptophyta > Pinopsida > Pinales > Pinaceae > Pinus > Pinus taeda. The sequence goes on from APFE031260456.1 coordinate 50,332, forward strand.
GTTGAGGGATGAAGGAGGTAAGAATTCAGAGAATACAAACTTATGCTGCTAGTTTGAGATTAGAGAGCATGTTATCTAAGGAGGAGATTGAAGGCATTTGGTAGGGACCTCATGACATCAAGGCGAAGGTTGTAAGGCTCCTCTTATCTTCTGATTAATACAAATGAGCACTTTCTCCCATTTATTTTTGTCTTTTGTGAATGTTTGCAATTGTTTATTATGTTCATTAAGGCAAGTTAAATCCCTAATTTCCTTGATCATTAGGCTAATTTGTTTGAATTACTATATCACAAGTTATTTTGTTCCTTTTTATGGTTTATGTTTGCAAGTTATACTAAGCATTGGAGAGCTGCATCAAGTCACAGCTAGGGATCTTCATCAAGCATTCCATGAAACTTGTAATTCAAATAAGTTCAACTTAGGGAAAGAGTCAGTTCATTTGTCATGATTGTTTCTAGTTTCCATTTAGGATCTAGGGAGATCGCTCTTGTCCGCAAGAGGGTTTGTTCGGTGTGACAAACTAGCAACTCCACTGGGGAATGTCTCTGTTCCCATGTTTTTCCTTAGCCTCACTTTTTGATATTTCTTATTTATCTAGTCTTGAGTCTTCGTAAATTAATGGCCTTTTAGATCTAATTGGTTGATTTTTGAGTTTTTTATTTTTATTTTTCTTTAAGTTTTCCTCCATGCGTTGTTTCTGTTTGTACACAAAGTGTGGCTCTGTGCCCTTTGTGTCGTAGCAACTGAGTGCATGCGCATTGTTGCCTACTAGAAACCCGCGTAGTCCTTAAATTTTTTTGAAAGTTTCATTATAGCTTCAACCCATACCTAAATTTGTCCTTTTGAAAGAGTCATTCTGTTTGTTTGACTGTGTGTTGTCTTTTCTGAACTCAGTTGATTGCTTTGTTGATGATTTTAAGAAGATTAGGTCTTTTTGGAAGAATACCTTAGGATTTTTACTGGTTGAATTGTTGATTGATCAAAACAAGTTTGAATGTCTTTTTATCATTGATACTCTTATTCTGTTCTATCAAATAAATTGGTTAAGCTTTAAAAAATGTTTATTTGTAGTCAAAATCACTTTGAATTACAAGTTAGGGTTTTTGAAGATCTTGTGCTTTTGTGGAAAATCATAGTTATTTTTGCTTGATAAAATAAGTTGTTGCTTTCATCTTGGAAATTTTTTTGCGATTGCACTGTTATTATCATCGAATCAAAGCATTCATAGGAGAATATGTATTTTCTCCATCTTCTTGATTGATTTCTGTGTGCTTGAAAGTTTCAAGTGATTAGAAGAAAAGAGTTTTTAGTTTATTTTGATAATTAGGGAAATATGGAAATTAGTTTGTTGATTGCATTTTTCATTATAATATAGTGAAGTTGGTTGTTTTGAGAAAAGTTGAAAAGTTGTGAGTTATTGCATTTTATTTCTCAAAAATCAAAGAAAACTCTTTCTTTCTCTAAATATAATTTTGTCAAAAATTGAAAGTTGCTTTTGTATTTTAGAGTGCATTAAGATTTCGAGTCATGTCACAAACATCATAAGTTTCACCTCCATCACCCATTGAGTAAAAGAACAACTTAATAATACAATGCTAATTAAAATTCACTTAGAATTTTACATTTTTTAAGGCTCTTTTTACCTAAAATAGCTTAAGTGTAGGGCTTTGGAATAGGGAAGGAAGTAAACTTTCCAAAGCTACAAACAAACAATAGAACCTTGAGTTAGGGAGAGAAAATCCAAGTATTTTCGTTTTCTCTGGGAAGCTCTACTTAGACAAGAGTTAAGCATGAGATTGTGTCGAATCTGGTGAAGTGATCCGACCCACTTCATTGGCCTAGATATAGTGATTTACACATATTACAACATTGCCGAAAGGTATTTGGGATCACTTGAAAGTAAACCTCCAATTGATCATGTGGAGGAGCCTTCAAGGGGATTGAGGTTGTTACTCTGCCCTTGCGTATACGTCCAATCTACAACTGTCCCCCCACATAAAATTGTTGTGTTTGGTGAACATAGTAATTATAATCCTAGGGCTCTACCTAAGGTGATGACATAGGGAAGGTCCTACTGTATCTAGAACAAACATTGGCTAGACTCACTTGGACTCTCTAGAGGGTAATCTTTGCTCGGGATGGTTTATAGCAGAGTTACTTGCACCAAACCATTTCATTAAGAATGTTGTCAGGGTAACTGGTCCAAATACTCATTTTCTATAAATCTTTTCACCTTGATCTCTTCAATGTTGGATTTCATCACCAACTAGTATATATTGATCTCTGTGAATAGTAAGTTTGTGTGTTTTGAACTCGTAGATTTTTAGTGTATGTTACTTTCTGTGTTGTTTTTTATACTTTTTAGAGACTTTAGGTGTAATTTAGATATTGTGTGACTAATAATTTAAAAAAAATTCATTGTGGGGGAACTACCAAGACAATCACGTAGGATACTTGGGGATCCCCCCTAAGAATACACCGAGTCAGTTAGAAAATATTAAAACAAAAAAATCTAAATCATCTGAAACTGGAACTGTAACAAAAATTGAAACTTTTACTATTGATCTAAAATTAATATCTAGTTAGTGATGTGCTAGTATCATTTCCAGATATAAAATTTTCTTTGCTTTGGTTTGTTTATCCATAAAGAGTTTATTCATGATCATGTGATTGTCAATTCATTTAACTTGGTGAAATTGAGTGTTTTGCGTGAACTTAAAAACATGAATTTAAATGGCTGAACAACAACATATAAAGGCACAATAAGCAAAAATAACATAACTCAATACACAATTTTTTGTTGAAGGAGTTCACCCCTCTTGGGCTACATCTCCTTGGTCCAGCTTCATAGTGCGGGCCTTTGTATTAGCTTCAATAATGCTCAAATTGTTGTTACATGCATCCAATTCTCTTTTAACCTATTCCAATGAGTTTAACACATTCAAATATATCATAAATGACTATTTGTTTACTCAATTTGGTTACCAGCTGCTCTGGGAATGACCTCCAACACCTGGTGGCCCTAGGCTTCAAAAATATTCAAGTAACCGAAAAAAACTATAGATGACATCTTCTACCTCTGCAACCTAATCCAATGAGTTCCTAGCATGCCGATTAGCCAAAAATGACTATTCATTTTCGAAATTTGGTTGAGAATTGAGTCAGTTATGGCAAAGCCAATTTTTCCTAGAAAACCTTCGCTAAATTTGGAGAGACTCCAATTAATTCCACCAAAACTGACAGTTTCCGCCTAATTTGGCAGGCCTCCAAAATTGCGCCATATTAAAATTGGGTTAATTAAGGTTAAACAGGGTTAATGGCGCTAATCGTGCTTAACGGTTGGCACTGGCCCATGGTTTTCATTTGGTGGTCATATGGAGAGGGGGTTGTCTCCCTCCTCTCCGTCGTTAATTTCACATGCACTTTAAATATTGGGCCGTGGAAATAGTCCTGAACATGTGCGTTGGTGGTTGAATGGTAAAGCATGGCAATTATGAGGGGGGAGTCATAGGTTCAAACCTGCCCTCCCCCAAATCACATTTTTTATAACATATAAATATATGTAATCCTGAAACTTTGGTTAATCAACCATTTGAATATTATATAACATTTATACAATGTAGGCTTTCGTTATAGACACGTTTTAATATTTTTCATGCCATTTAATATATCACATATATATATATCCTTCGACTTTGGTTAAATAAAATGTGGATTTAATAGATATATAATAATATATATATAAGTATATATATATATATATATATATATATAATATATATATATATATATATAGTTAATAAAACTATATAATATAAATATACTATATATATAATATACAATAATATTTTAATAAAAATGAATTCGAATTCCATCTTGGAGCCAACTAGCAAATCTGGAGGTGACACTTGTCATAGTATCACTGACTGAAATTGGAGAATATTCTTTGCATAATGACGGGGCATCCAATCAACCCTAGTCAAACTTTGACTTTGACTTTATTTTTTTACCAAACTTCCAGAAGCTCTAACTTTTGCATACGATGTCAGTTTTTTGAACCGTTCACAGCATTGGAATCCTAGTGATGAACTCTATCCAATCATTAAGGTCTGAAGCAATTATGAGAACTTTCATTTTTTTATCATATAAAATACTGATCCTTGATCATTCCTCCCCACTAGAAGCCTTTTGGACCCCAAAAGCTCTCTTGATCACTGATTATGTTGATGATGGGATTGTTCTCTCATCCTTCCAGCCTTTATCCATTGAAATTTTCTTAATTTCATCATTTGGAGCTTTTCATAAAAAGTCAAAATTTTCCTTGATTCTGACGACCATATATTGTTGTCATTGACACTGTCATGCTGCAATATTTCTAAATTTGTAGAAAAACAATCTAATTTTGCAGAAAACAACTTGTTCCTACCTTGGTCAACAATCAAAGGAAACTTGGAATCTTTCTCACCTTGCACTTTGTCGCTATGGTGATTTTTAATTGCTTTTGCCTTGTACTTGAGTCGACTCTTTCCCAAGTTTCTTTGCCATTTTAATGTGCCTTTTGGAAACCAACAATGAACATTTGTGAAACCCATGTCTTCTTTGCCAAGCTGCTTTGTCCTCTTCTCTTTGACCTTTGCAACTTCTTGCACTGACACCTTGTTTTCGGCACCACTCAACACCAATGTTGGCTGCTACAAATGTTTTTCACCTTCTTTCAAAGGCAACTTGTTATCATTCTGAAACAACTCATTACAAATATAAGCATATTTATGAAAAGTATGATTCAAAAAATCTCTTTGTTTGATCATCAACAATGTCAAGTTCTGACTTGCATTTACTAGCCTCTTCATTTTCCTTGCATTAACTAAAGAAATGTTCAGTTTCTTGTGATGAGCTCTCACAATATACTTCATCCCATCTTCAAGCAAATGATATTTGTTCTCATAGCGATGAAACACCGCTTTCCTGTCATACAAATATGGACTTCCCAAGATAATTCCAGAAATGTCAAGTGGAACCACGTCTAACTCGACTTCATCAACAAAGTTTGTAGTAATAAAAAATCTAAAAATGCATTTCCTTGAAACTTGTAAATTGACATCCTTAACTATCCAACCCAAAGGGTATGGTTTATGATGTGGTACGGTTTCAAGTTTAAGCTATTTAACTAAGTCTTCTGAAATCATGTTTTCTTGTGATCCATATCAAAGAGTGCATCAATTTTGGTATGACTTGAGATTACTCTGACAGTGAACAACTCTTCCCTTTTGTCTTCATTTGGAGTGTTGTTGTGACTATTTGAGGAACTAGTACTTTCAACATGTTGACCTTTCAAACCCATAGCTGTATTTTTTGTTTCAATTAAACCATTATTTAATAATTATTTCACTTCACACATTTCTTAATTCTCACAAAGTGATTAATAAATTGTTTTTATTTGTTAATTACTTCAACCACTTCCTAAATAAAGATATTTGACCGTTTTGAACATCTTTTCACTCCAAAAAAAATAATAAAGTATTCCTAACAGTTAGATTTTGATTTGGTCAATAATATTATATTATTTTCCAATTCCTAATTGAGGACAATACTTTGTTATAAATAAGAGGGTTTTCCATTCATTCTTCACCATAATCATTTGAGATCCCACTTGAGTTTCATCTTTCTTTTGGGTTTTCTGTATATTTGAGAGAGAAGAACAAGATCGTTGAAGCACAAGGACATCAAAATGACCCATCCCACAAAGGGGGATTTATATACCCATGTTGTAAATATTATTCACCAAGCGTTTAAATAACATTATAATTCATTTAAAGTCTTCTATTGGGTTATTACACTTTTATTTGTTCTTGTTGTATGTTTTGGGCTTGCATAAAATATTTTCTTGCAGGGTTTTATCATGTTTTAGTGCAGATATGAAGAGTAAAAGCAACCAAATATTGTTGTTAGGGTCACTTGTCACCAGTGACTTAACTAAAGAATTTTCGGTACACATACTAAGAATTTTGACACTAACAATACAATTTTTTTTTTACTCGGAAAAAAATTGCAATTTTCTTTCATTAGTAAAATGATACGAAATTACGAATTAGATTTGATGTGAAGCTTTTTGGTTGCGATAGAGGGTTTTCAGGTTGTGACAAAAATCTAGGGTTTTAAGGCTTCTATAGGTGTTGAACTCCATGGAAGGGCACAAAGGAGGGAGCTCCACTCCCTCCTACAAGCAGGCTGTGGCTAGCCGAGGTAAGAAACCAATAGAAACCATTAGAGGTCCTTCAGGAGAAGGGAAAAGGAACATGGAAGAGGAGCAAGATTTTACCAAATCAAGGGAGAATAATAGCACAAAAGAAAAGGAGGAAGAAGACAAGGAATAGGGAACAAAAAACAAAGCACAAAAGGTACCATGTAAACCCAAAGCTGAGGTTACACCCAAAGTAGTTGTAAATGATCCTGCTCTGTAGGTGCACAGGGACCACATGCAGACATATGCTATCATTTGTAAATTCATGGGATTATGGCCCACTGAAAAGGCATTACAGACATGGATTAAATACCATTGGAAACCAAAAAGAAGCATAGACCTACATCTTGGGTCAAAGGGATTCTTCACTATGGTCTTTACGAATGTTGAGGATAAAGATAGGGTGTTTGAAGGAGGGCCCTACTTCTATGTAGAAACAGGCCTCTACATGCGGCCATGGATGATGAATTTTGTCCTAGAGCAAGAGAATTTCACTTCGGTCCCGGTCTGAGTAAGACTCTACTCCCTACCTCTTGATTACAGGCAAACAGAATTGTTATCTGCCATAGGAAACAAATTAGGGCATTTTGTCAAAGCTTCTGAGGCCACTAGAAGGGGAAAATACACTTCGTTTGCATGAATCTGTGTGGAGATGGATCTCTCTGGAGATCTACCAAATGAGGTCATCTTGGAAGTTTTCGATGAAGAATGGGTGAAAACAGTAGATTATGAACATATTCCTTTCAGATGTCGCAGGTGCCATGAGCATGGGCACCTATTTAGAGACTTCCCTCTCAGTAAAATAGAGAACAAAAGTAAAGCTACCACAATGAAAGATACTGAAAGCTTTCACAAAGTGTAAAATAGAGGAAAAGGGGGCAAAAGGGGGCCAAAGCAACATCAAACAGAAGGGAAAAAGGCCAGTCTAAATAGGTTCCAATTACTTGAAGAAGAAGAAGAGATAACAAAAGTAGATTAGGTAACAGAGGGAAGCCCAGTGGATAAGGAGAAAGAAGAAGATAGTGAACAAACGTAGGATATTAATAATCATAAAGAGACTATGTTGAGTGATGTAGAACTGGAGATGGACCAGGAAATGACCCAGAGTGAGATGGAAATGGAGGACCATGAACTACAGGAGATTCTTGATAGAGAACACCTAGATTTGGAAGGGTTTTTGAAACAAGGAACCATGGGAGGAGTAGATTCATTACCTCAAGAAGAGTTCAACAGAGTACAACAACTGTTCCTATGGAAAACTCAGGCTAAAGGGTTGGAAAGGCAAAGAAACAATGAGAGGTAGGGCAACAAAGGTGTAAAAACTATGAAAACCACACTGGGACTAGCACCTAGAAACCCAGGAAAGAAAAGAGGCAGAAAAAAGAAGAACGAGCTATTGATGGAATGTGGAAAGGTAATGATAGATTTAGGTAAGATGAAATACCCAACCAACTACTCCTTTACAAATATGTAATAATGAAGTTCACATCTTGGAATATCAGAGGTCTAGGTAGTAAAAGAAAACAAAGAATACTTAGTAATAGAATGAAACAAGAGGCTCTGGATATGATCTTTATCCAAGAAACGAAATGTTCCATTCAAAAAATAAAATAGATTCACAGCAAATGGCTCAATTGTTTTGAGTTTTTAGAAGTCAAAGTAGATAATACGACAGGAGGCATACTCACTCTTTGGAACCCCTAAAAGATTGGCATAATAGCTGCTGAAGCATCTAGGAATTATTTATCAGTGGTTATTCAGCCTGTGGGAGATAGGGATACTTATCTGATCACGAATGTTTATGGCCCTCAAAGAATGGATGATAAACTTAGGTTTCTAGATTCTCTTGTGGATCTAAGAGACAGTCATGTAGGAATACCATGGATCATGGGTGGGGACTTCAACATGATCAAATCACTTTCGGAGAAAAAAGGGGGAACCAGAACTTTAAGCAAAGACTCTTCAACATTTCAAACTTTTATAGATAATATGAAGCTAGTTGAGCCTGAGACGAGTAATGGTCTCTTTACTTGGAACAATAAAAGAGGAGGAGAGTCTCAAGTAGCCTCAAAGTTAGACATATTCATAATCTCAGAGGACCTTAAGCTCACCCACAAGGAAATGATAGTGAGAATTCTCCCCTTTGGAGGCTCAAACCATTGGCCTGTTCAACTTGAGGTTCAGGGCATTGGTACCTCCAAGAAAAAACCTTTTAGATTTGAGAATATCTGGCTCACCCACCCAGATTTCATCAGCAACATTGTAAAATGGTGGATAGAAGGTTTGCATATTCAGGGTATAAGAATGTTCCTGCTACACAAAATACTAAAGCACATGAAGCTCAGACTTAAAGATTGGAACGAGAATGAATTTGGCAATATTTTTGAAGCGAAAAAATTTGTTGAAGACAAAATGTAGGAACTCAATCAAATCCTTATCATAGATGGCTTTGATAAAGTCAAAAATGATCAAGTCACCAAACATCATCAAGATTGGGAGAATTTATGTAAACAAGAGGAAATATTTTGGAGACAAAAATCTAGAGTTCAATGGCTAAAAGAAGGAGAGCGAAACACTAGAGTTTTCCAAAGATCCTCCATGGAGAATATACCTCATAATAGGATCTCTTAGATCAAGGATGAGGGAGTTCATCTTCTTAATTCCCATGAAGATATAGAAGCTGTGTTAGTTCAGCACTTTCGAGGTATAGCAAAGGAAACCATTTCAGACAGAAAGCATTTTATCAGGGACTTAACAAGGCATATACCTAGGCTGGTATCTAGAGAAGATAATTTCAATCTTAATAGGCCAGTGACTGAAGAGGAGGTTAGTTAGGTCAGCAAAGAAATGAAGAATGGTAAAGCGCTAGGCCTTGATGGTTTCAATGTGGATTTCTTTAAGGCTTGCTAGAATATTGTTAAACAGAATATTCTGAAGGTAGTGAAAGATTCCAAGAAGAATAGAACTATTATGAAGGTGCTCAATACTTCCTTCATCTCCCTAATCCCCAAACAGGACAATGCTCAGACTCCTGATAGGTTTAGACCCATAGCCTTGTGCAATGTGGTATACAAGATAATATCCAAGGTTGTTGCCAATAGAATCAAACCACTTCTTCCTACTCTAGTTTCTCTGGAGCAATCTGGTTATGTGGAGGGCAGACAAATTCTCAATAACATCATTCAAGCGCATGAGGTGGTGCACTCATTGACAAGCAATATGAAGAGTAGAATGATTATGCAATTGGACCTAGCCAAAGCTTATGATAAGTTGAATTGGAACTACATCAGAAAGGTCCTTATTGCTTTTGGGTTTGATCATAACTGGGTAAGATGGGTCATGGCCCTGGTAACTTCTTCTAGCTTTTCAATTCTGGTTAATGGTTCTCCCTCCGAGACTTTTCCTCCTTCAAGAGGCCTCAGGCAGGGAGATCCCGTCTCTCCCTTTCTCTTCATCCTCATGATGGAAGGACTTGGTCAGTCTATCAAGCATGCGAAAGAAGTTGGTAATATCAAGGGTCTCCAACTTTTTGAGACTGGACAGGCTTTGACCCATCAACAATTTGTTGATGATACTATGTTGCAGGGAATCCCCATGGTCAAAGAAGCACTAGCGTATAAACAAATCCTTTGTGACTTTGCCATGGCTACAGGTATGTAATTTAATCTCTCCAAAGCTAAGATTTTTTTCTTTAATACCAATATTGCTATTCAGAGAAATATCTCCAGAATTCTGGGATTTCAAAGGGAGGTCCTTCCTTTGAAATATTTGGGAATTCCTTTAACTGATAAACCTTTGCACAAGAACATTTGGGAGCCGGTGATTAATAAGATGCAAGATAAAATCAGGAAATGGACTATTAGATCTTTAAACTTGGCTGGTCGGTTAGTGCTTACAAAAGTTGTTCTTCAATCAATCCCCGTCTTCATGCTATCAACCCTTCCAACTCCTAAAGGAATTTTACAACAATTTAGAACCGTTCAAAGAGACTTTATTTGGGGTAAGGGGGAGGAAAGAAAAAATGGGCCTTGGTAGCCTGGGATAAGATTTGCAAACCTAAAAACCATGGGGTTCTTGGATTAGATGATCTGAAAGTACTAGGCAAAGTTTTAGGGGATAAGTTATGGTGGCATTGGGTAAAATACCCTAATTCTCAGTGGGCTAGTATCTGGAAAGAAAAATATGCCAGCAATTGGCAAGATAATGATCACATAAGGATGTCTGGCATAATAAAGGGTTCACACATCTAGAATAAGGCCTGGGATAATAGAGGCTTAGTACAAAAATATAGCTTCTGGGAAATCAGAGAGGGAGATCTTGCTTTATTTTGGGAGGATAAATGGCAACAAGAACCCACACTATTAAGAGAGGAATTTCTGGACCTCAAGAAAGAGACAGACGCCAAAGGGTTATTTAAGGTAAAAGATTTTTGGGATCAAACCAACGGTGAAGGAAAATGGAGAACCTGGAAAAATATTGATTATAGGGATGATAGCCCCTTGAATGCAAAAGTAGAGGCACTTTTGAAAATATTGGAACAAAGGAAGATTTTAGTTACAGGGGAGCATGACCAACTTAGATGGGGCAACAATAATGAAGGTACCTTCAATCTGGGCAAAACACATACTCCTTGAGCTAGATTCCAATGTACTGGACAGGGTTTGGCAGAACCTATGGAGGCATCAAGGATGGATGAAGCTCAAACTCTTCATGTGGCTGGTACATCATAAGAAAATTCTAACTTGGGATAACATTCGAAAGAGGGGTATTCTGGGTCCTTCTAGATGTCAGCTCTATGAAGCCCAAGAGGAAACAATGGAGCACCTTCTCAATAATTTCATTTTCACCTCCAGGTTGTGGGATACCTTCGCCACTATTTTCCAACAGACGGTCAGGGACAAATGAAGCATTATCAATAGCCTAAACAATTGGAGACAAAACTTCTCTGATTATGAATTTCTTGGATCAGCTTGGGCTTTAATTCCAAGCTTCATAATATGGAATGTATGGAAAGAAAGGAACAACAAAATATTCAAAAATGAAAAGAGTTCCTCCCAACGCCTTTTTGAGCAGATCTTAAGACAGCTTAAGGAGACAGTAGGTACTATAGTGCGAACTTCCCCTTAGAATCCACCTTCAGAGGCTAAAATGCAGATACTTATTCAGTTGGGTCTATAGGGGCTTATACCACAGGGCTTGGATAGGAAGGTAATGAAACTAGATACTGAGTAGGATTTCTGGAATCCTCCCCTTTAAGGTTTTTTGAAATACAACATTGATGTGGCTTCAAAAGGCAACCTGGGTATTGTTGGTTTTGGAGGGATGTTAAGGGATGAAAACAACGGTATCCTTTTCATCTTCCATTGCCATTTGGGAAGATTCACTAACAATATGGCGGAATTAATGGTTCTTGAACAATGTTTAGAATTCGTGAAGTAGGATAATCTCAAAAATGTAATTTTCGAAGCTGATTCTACGTTAATCATTAACTCGGTCAAAAGAAGCAACTGTGGCACGGAGCTCGAAAAAGCCTCAAAACACTGGAGGCTGCTCCAGGTCTTTCAAAGGATTCAACCTCACCTCCTTTGCTTACAAACAATTAGTTTTAACCATGTACGTAGGACGAAAAATAAATTGGCGGACATTCTGGCCAATCAAGGTGTTATCGGGAAATCTAGTGTCTATGCAAAGCTACTAGTCCCACTAAGATAGGTAGCTATCTTAGAAACAAAAAAATTAAAGTTACTTTCACTTTCCTTTACGAGAAGTAGATAGGAGAGGAGAAAAGAATACCAACCTCGATCTTTCGCTTGGTTCTCTGCTTGTTCCTCCTCCTCTCTGATAGGTCTTTGTCACTCCTCCCTTGACCACTCCACTTCAAAGAGTACCTGTAAAGTCAAAGCAGCATAATACCTTCAAAGTGCAAAGATCTACGATCGTAAACAATAGAGGACCAGATATATATTGACCACACAAATGCATATATTACCAAACATACAAGAATGTGGAGGAAAACTTGAATAGCTTTATTGATATAAAGATTAGAAGAGAGGATTACAACCCATTGATCTGACCCAATGTCATCATCCAAGCATGAAATCCCTTCTTCACCTCATGAAAAGCTTAGATCACCTAACACTATGATATTCCACCAGGAAACCAACAACACTTCCTTGCAAGATACAATATTCCAGCCTCTGGATCTCTGGGATGAGGGATCCATATATAGATGATTGCAGGGGGGTGAGTCAACTTCTGGGATTTTGATTAGTGCCTTCTCTCTGATAGTTCTTGATTCCACTTGGAGATTGATGATCTCTTACTCATCCCTAGGCAAATTCAGAGAGGAAAGTGTCACAAGAGAAGTTTCTGGAAGATTCCATGATCATCCACCTTGCAAACTATCTCTGCCATTTGTCTACTCTCACCCATCGCACCCTATAGAAGGGCTTTTCAGTATGCATTTCACTTTTTGCATGTGGTAGGTGAGATGCATCGCACCCTCTACACTGAGTAGTCTGTATGGTCCAGGTTTGACCAGTTTTGACCAATTTTTTGTGGAGAACTTCTGGGAGATGATGTAGTCAGTTGACCTTGTTCCTTTAGGGTATGAAACAACACTTTTAGGGACTCAGAAGCCCTTGGTTTATGGACATATATGATTGGGGTTGCAGTGCCCAAATATGTCTATAACAGTTGCCCCCTAAAGCATGAGGTCAAAAATCTTTTAATGCCGGGTGAAATGCTTTATCATGAGGATCCGAGGTTTTTTGAACTAGAAGGCGACTAGTAATAAGATACAATACAATACATTATCTTCATAACATTTTCATGATCTAGCTGAGGCGGGCATTCCCATGCTTAGCTTTATAAATTCATTTTCATGTACATAGGACAGACAATCGTCTATGTGGCAGACTGATGATTCTGATAGAGCC
>APFE031260460.1:2987-14181 GCA_000404065.3 Pinus taeda
GGATATGGATATATGTTAGGTATGTCTAGTGTGATTATGGTTATTTTGTTATTATGTTTCTTCTCTCTTCTTAAATAATAATAAAAAAATTGTGGAATGTAGTAAAAATTATAAAATGGTGATAATTTGTTTAAATAAATTGATATTGGTAATGAATGAACAATTAAACTTTAAACAAAATAAATAACTTGAACTTCATTCTCCCACAATGAACCTGGGTTACAACTTCTTTTCCTCATTGATCAAACCTTAAGCTCCTTCGATATATGCCTCATTTATTAGTCACCTTAGTCCTTCAATGGTGATGCATTTACGGCCAACTTGGTCCAATCTCACACTTCCCCCCAATAGTCCACATGTGTCCAATACCAAAATTTGCAACCTATATCTCTGATTCGACTAGCAAATCAACATCAATAAGAGGATACACATACCTTGCTTTCCAATATACTCCCGGTCCTCTTGTCCTAAGGATATAAGCTTCTGGAGATATTGTTAGGGCACACCAACAACCCTAAATAGCTACTCCCGACTATGTTTCCCTTCTCCAAAGAAATTCTCTTCTTTTGATTTCCTTTCTATATTTCCAAAGTATTATCTTGGGCGTAAGGAACCTACTCAAAATACCATACAATTCTCTGTCTCACAAAAAAAAGTGATCTGAGCTATCTAGAATGGAAGACACTTCTGTTCAACTACCTCTCTCCTTGGAGTAACTATTTCTAAGCTAGAGATGTTTTACAAGCCCTATTGACCATCTAAATTATGCCTCCAACATGATGTTGTAACAACAATTCCCTGTGGCCTCAATAGAGATCCAAACACCACACAAAAGTAGCAAAGAAAAATACACAATCTCAACTTAGGAATACGACCTTATTCATCATGGCTATCCACACCCAATCATAAGAGAAATTACTTCACATCTTGTGCCAAAGTCATCCTCCTTGCTAGCTTGTGAGCTACCTCAACTTCACTATCTATCTCAAAGTTATACCTAATTTGATTTGCACTTTGGATGTGCTCTAAATCTCCAACAATTAACTTCTATTTATATGCACACACGTGGCTCTATGAATTTTTCCGTGGGGCATACTTTAGCCCAATTTCACCTGCCCAACCAGACAAGTTAACCACCAACCACATATAAAATTTATTATCTCTTATTAGAGACATTATTGCGAGTGACTTTCCCTACACTTTTCTCCTCTAGGTGTCCTCTAAAACCTCACTCAAAGTCCAGTTGTTTTTTCCCAATTAATTTTGGTGCAAAACCCCAAGCTTGGGTTCCAATGCCATATCAATTATGTTGCTCTTCTTCATCCAAACACCGATTGCTAGGGCTTGAAGCTCTTCCCAGGCCACTAAATCTCATTAAACTCTTTAGATATAGAAACACAATAGATTTCATATTAGATGGCAATTGAGCATATGCTTAGAGAACTAAGTCAATAGGCTAACAAAATATTCCCAATTCCACCACAAGCTTGAGAAGGGCTAGGGGATATAATTTTACCCTTTTTAGACACTGAAAAATAAGAAGAAAGGAAATAAAAATTATACCCAATGCCATTCAAATTTTACATCTTAGTACCTATCATAGAATCTTCTACGTAGATTGCAAGTTGAGAATCAAAATGTTTGAAATTGATTTACACATCAACATATAATACTGGTTGAAAAGAAAATTTGATGAGTATTTAACTACAAGGCCCACAATACTGATAGAATTTAGACTCAATTTCCTAAGAAGTGTTGGAGCATACACAAGAAAAGGGTAAAAATAGCAAAGAAGCATAGAATTGCAACAATTTCTAGCATCATCTATCGGAAGGGACACCTTGTAGTAACTTGGACATGTAAAAGATGTATTCATTGAAACAAAAATATAGAAAATGATGGTAGATCACAAAATAGAGGAGAATCAACAATTCACTTCAACCAAAGTTAGCATATAAAATGGAATTTCGACACAGACAGAGTTGAGGACAGTGAAGTGATTGCAATGAGAAAAAAAAAATATCTAGACATCCAATTGACTTCTAATTCACCCTGTGTGACTACCACAACAATTATTGAATAAAAGGATTATGAAGATAAGATGTCATCCAAGCAAGTTGTACTCGGGAAGTCCCATATAATAATATTATGTGACAAGATATATTAAAGGAAATTCTAAGGAAAACTACTTTACAAGTAGATGTTACCTCAACCTCACCTATAACTAATGAACAAGTTCGTCTAGTAGAGTCAAATACACCCAACACTTGAGGTCTGTAAGTAAAGAAAGGCTAAAAGAAACGTCTACTAAGAAACCTGACCTAAGGCATGCTTGAGATAAACCAATATTTGAAGCACTAGAAAAATCTATTTGAGCAACATAGAAAAAAATTAAAAGAAGGATATTGGATAGTAGCAAGATTTAGCAAAGACAACAACAACAAAGGGATATTTAGTTAGAATTTTAGAACCAGGATATAAAGTGCAACTATTAGAACATAAAATACTAGTTGATCACCAATTGTTAAGGCACATATCACTAGCCAACAAGGTAGAATATTTGAAATACTTAAAAGCATTTGATGCCCATGAAAGTATAGTTGTATGGAAATGGTCTATATTTTATCAACATATTAAAGTGCTTGCACCAACTACTTATCAAACAACATTCCCTATGACTTCAACACCAACAGATGCAATAGCACAATCATCTCGATCATCTTCCTAACAATATAAATTCAATTTCTTTGAGCCAATCTTTTAGGATGTGCTCTCTCTTTTGAACAACAACATCACACTTAGGAAATTGAACTTGAAAGTTCCAATTGATCGACCAGGGAAGGGAAAAGAAGAAGAATTCACATTTTAAATCTTGTATATGTAATTCAAGAAGTTCTCGTGAACCTGAAACTAGATATCCTAATTAGCCAACCACCCTTCTGGAAGAACTTTTATCTATTTTTTTTGCTAACGAAAGTATGGATCCTTCTATTCCATAAAACCAAGGAGATAGTGTACAGTTTTACATGCAGGGAGAACCTTAAAGTTTCACAAAGAATCTCGAGCCCATGGAAAAACGAACAAAAATGCCAGTTGGCTACCGACAAGCATGAGAATCAACCAGGATCACTGCTTTATAGGAAACCCTATTCATCTGAGTCATCCAATAAAAAGTCAATAAGATCGACAGATGAGGAGGATATTGCTCCGTCAAAAAGGTCAAACTATAAAAGTCCCGCCTGCCAAGATGCACGAACCATCACAACCATTGATGGTTGTTGACTAGATCCAATGGATGATGGCGATATCACACGGGATAAGAAGGGTCGATGATAGTGAGAGGGGAAGAGCGGTTATTGGAACCCTCTCCCTGCGACGTGTTGGAGGGAGAATGGCATCGCGACATTTTCATCAAAACTGCTTTCCAACAAAACACTGTGCGATCAACTAGAAACTACCTGGGGGGTGGTAAACCATGCCAAGACTCCAAATTCTTGAAGGCCCGACCACTAGAAAACACAGGGCTCTGTCTGCACTTGTGAATTATCCTTGCTCGAACCTGAAACCCTAAATATATAAGGGGTTTTTCATTAAACGAATAATTGACAGACTCATTTTGATCTGCACAGTAAACAAAGAGCATCCTCTCGTTTTCTTTGGGAGTATGAGAAACCAGACTGGGAATCCGCTACACCACATAACCGTCTATCCGATAATGATGACACAATTTGATGTTGAAATCAAAGGTTGATTCAATTTGATCCCTGGTCCCAAGCTCTGTCTTTAAACTCCAGCTTATCATTATCTGCATGTTCCTCAATAACCATCTTTAACCTGATTTGCGACAGCTCATGCCAATTTGATGTCACTCTGATCTCTGTACTGATAACACCCTGGTTGGCGAGAAAATCAGCCACTTCTCTTGCCAATTTGTGGACATGATTGAAGCTAATAGTATGGAGGCTTTGAAGGCAGTTTTGAACCCATTGAAATCCTTGAATTAGTATCCAATTTTTTGAGACTTTTTTTGGCTTAGAACCCGCGCTCATTTTCTTGAATGAATTGATAATAAGTTTAGAGTCAGCCTCCACTATCACATTTTGTCTATTGTCCTGACTCAGGAGCTCTAAACATTGTCCCATAGCCATCAACTCTGCCAATTTATTAGTGGCATGTCCCAAATGATAGTGGAAAATGAAGAGGATAGTACCTACCTCACCTGTAAGGACCCCTCCATAACCAGTTGCCCCTAGGTTTCTTTTTGAGGCTCCATCTATGTTGTATTTCAAATATCGCTTTGGAGGAGGGTGCCAAAAATCCTTTGCTTCCCTCGAGGAGATTGGGTTCCTATCTAGACCTTGAGGAGAGACGCCTTGCAGGCCCAGTGCACAAAGAATTATTAGGTCAATAGCTGAAGGAGGGTTCTTGGGGATTTTTCGAACTATGGTGCTAACCGTTTCCTTGAGTTGTTTTAAGATCAGCTCAAAAATGCATTGGGAAGTTCTCTTTACTTCTTTAAAGATTCAGTTGTTCCTTTCTTTCCAAACATTCTAGACAATGAAGCCTGGAAAAACGGCCCAATCTATGGCTAGAACTTCATTGTCTGTAAAAGCTTTTCTCCAGTTGGTCAGGGTGTTGCAGATGTTATTTTTGTCCATATCCGTCAGTTGGAAAATAAAAGCAAAAGAGTCCCACAGACTAGAGGAGAACATACAAATGTTGAGAAGGTGCTCCATTGTTTCCTCCTGCCCCTCACAAAGCTGACATCTGGAAGGTCCCAGAATGCCCTTTTTCTTGATATTGTCCCAGGTTAACATTTTCCTATGCTCAACCAGCCACATGAAAAGTTTAATCTTCATCCATCCCTAGTGTCTCCAAAGGTTAAGACAAGTTTTGTCTGGAGATTGATAATTAAGGTCAATGAGAATGAGCTTTGCTTCCTTGAGGTTAAAAACCCCCTCATTATTGTTGCCCCATCTCAGCTGATCATGGCCCTCATATTTTAGAATATTCCTTTGCTATAACTTTTCCTTAAGTGTTTATGCCTTAGTCTTCAGGGCACTGTTGTCCCTAAGATCAAAATTCCTCCAGATTCTCCATTTATCATTGTTATTGGTTTTCTCCCAAAAGTATTTCACCTTAGAAAGTCTGTTGCTATCATTGATTTCCTTGAAATACATTAGGTCTTCATTTAATAATATAGGTTCTTGTTGCCATCTATCCTCCCAGAACAAGCTGAGATTTCCGTCTCTAATTTCCCAGAAGCTGTTTCCTTGGACTGAACTCCTGCTATCCCAGGATTTGTTCCAAATGTGCGAGCCCTTTCTGTGACATGACATTCTTATTAGATCATGGTTATGCTAGGAGCTGGCATATTTTTCTTTCGAAATGATTGCCCACTGAGTCTCTAGCTCTTTAACCCAACGCTACCATAATTTGGCACCTAGAACCTTGTTGAGTAAGTCAGGATCATCGAAACCTAGCCCACCAAAGCTCTTAGGTTTGGATATTTTATCCCAAGCTACCAAGGCCCATTTCTTATGCTCCTTCCCCTTGCCCAAGAGGAAGTCCCATTGGATGGATCCGAGCTCATGTAGAACACTTTGAGGAGCTGGTAGAATAGATAGCATAAAGGCAGTGATAGATTGGAGGATAGCTTTGGTTAGCACTAACCTACTAGCTAAATTTAGAGATCTGTAGGTCCATTTCTTGACCCTGTCTAGCAATTTGTTGATAACAGGTTACCATATGCTCTTGTGTAAGGTTTTGGTAGTGAGAGGAACTCCCAAATACTTCGAGGGGAGGAACTACCATTGGAAGCCCATAATTCTAGCAATATTCCTTTGTATGGCAATGTGAGTATTAAAGAAAAAAAAAATTGATTTAGAAAGATTTACCTCCAAATCTGAAGCCATGGCAAAGTCTTTCAAGATTTACTTATAGGCCAGAGCTTCCTTGAATATGGGGATTCCTTCTAGCATAGTGTCATCCACAAATTGTTGATGTGTTAAAACATGCCTCTCTTCAATGAGCTTGAATGATGTTGTCGAGGATTTGTCTGCCTTCCACGTATCCTGACTGTTCCACTACCACCAGGGTGGGAAGAAGGGGTTTGAGTCGAGCACCCACTTTGGAGATAATTTTGAAGACAACATTGCATAATGAAATGGGTCTGAACCTATGAGGCATTAGGGAAACATCCCGTTTAGGGATCACGGTGATAAAAGTGGTGTTAAGCGCCTTCAGGAAAGTTTTATCCCTCCTTGAGTCTTCCACCACGCTCAAAATGTCCTGTTTTACAATATTCCAGGAAGCTTTGAAGAAGTCTACATTGAACCCATCCGGACATGGTGTCTTGCCATTCTGCATCTCATTAAGGACGTCCTTGACCTCCTTTTCTGACACTGGCCTGTTGAGGTTGAAATTGTCTTCTTTGGAGACTAGCTTAGGTATATGCTTAGTAATCTCCCTGATAGATTGATCTCTGTTAGTGCAAGTTTCCAGAGCAATGCCCTGAAAGTGTTGTACTAGTTCTGTTTTCTATTTCTTCATGCATGCGAAGCATATTACCTTTCTTGTCCTTAATCGTAGAAATCCTGTTGTGAGCTCTGTTCGCCATAGTGGCTCTATGGAAGAATCAAGTGTTGTGATCTCCTTCTTTTAGCCATTGCACTATGGAATTTTTCCTCCAAAAAATTTCCTCTTGCTTACATAAGTTGTTCCAATATTGATGATATTTAATTGCCAATTCATTCCACTCCCTGTCAAAACCCTCTATAATCAGGGTTTGGTTGAGTCTATGTATTTTTCCTTCCACAATTTCCTTCTCTTCAAAAATGTTTCCAAATTCCTTCTTATTCCACTCCTTGAGATGGAGTTTAATGTGTTGGAGTATTTTTTGAAGAAGGAACATTCTTGTGCCTTGAATATCTAAATATTTTTCCCTCCAAATAGAAATGTTGTTAAAGAAGTCTGGGTGGGAGAGCCAGATATTTTCAAATCTGAAAGGTCTATTGTTGGGTTTGCCTATACCCTGAATGTCCAGTTGTACTGGCCAGTGATCTAAGCCTCCAAAGGGAAGAATACTCGCAACTATGTCCTTCTCCTTGATCGTAAGATCTTCTGAGATTATAAATCTATCCAATTTGGATGCCACTTGGGACTCTCCTCCTCTTTTATTGTTCCAAGTAAAGATACCATTATTCATGGAAATATCCACGAGCTTCATACTATCTAGGAAGGTTAGAAACGCAAAAGAATTTTTGGTTAGAATTCTAGTTCCTCCTTTTTTTTCCAACAACGTTTTTATCATATTGAAATCCCCTCCCAAGATCTAGGGGATTTTCAGCTGACGTTCCTTGAGCTTCTTCAATCAATCAAGAAACAAGAGTTTTCCCTCCAACCTTTGGGGGCCATACACATTCGTAACCAAGTACATTTCCTTATTTCCCACTAGCCGAATGACCATTGAAAGATAATTTTTCGAGGCTTCTGCATCTACCATGTCAATATTTTGGGGGTTCCAAAGCGTGAGAATCCCGCCAACTATTCCGGCCTCTTTTCTTTCTTGGGATTCTTGGAGATAATCCTGGTATGGATTTCAAAGCTTTTACTAGTTTGCTACTTTTTTTTTCATTCTTCCTTAGCCTTTCAGATCCGTTGTTCTATGTTTTCCAGATGAACAAGGACTAAACTCTTCGGAACTCCTTTTGAGGTAACGAATCCACTCCCTCTTTGGTTCCTTGTTCTAAGAAACGTTCTAGATCTAGATTCTCTTTCTCCAAAATTTCTTGAAGTTTGTGCTCCTCTAGCTCCATGTCACTCTGGGTTGTTTCATGTTCCATTTATTGATCAACATCACTCATGGTGCCCTCTTTCTGGTACTCATCATTTTGTGTTTGTATCGGGTATTTCCTTTCCTCTTTTTCTGCAAAACTTCCTTCTGTTGCTTGTTCTTATTTAGTATTCTCTTCCTCTTCCTAAAGCCCCTGAAAAATATTTTGTCTGAGCTGTTGTTCTTCTCACTGTTGATTCCTCATACCTCTCTTACTCCCTTTACTTCGGTTAACTACTTTCTGAAAGTTGTTTGCTTCTTTCACTATAGTGCTTCTGATTTTGTTCATTTCCTTGTTGAGCGGACAGTCTCTAAAAATATGTCCATGTTCATGGCATTTATGACATCTGAATGGAATGTGATCATAATCTACTATTCGTACCCATTCTTCATCAAAAACTTCCAAGATTATCTCCTCCAGTAGGGCTCCTGATAGCTCTATTTCCACACAAATTCTGGCAAAGGAAGTATATTTTCCCCTTCTTGTGGCTTCAGAGGCTTTTACAAAGTGTCCTAATTCATTTCCTATGGCCATTAATGATTCATTTTGCCAGTAATCAAGATGTAGAGAGTAGAGCCTTACCCAAAGCGGTACTAAAGTAAAAGTCTCCTTTTTTGGTACAAAGTTCATGACCCAGGGTCTCATGTAGAGTCCTGCCACATAAAGAAGTAGGGCCCTCCTTAAAATATTTTGTCCTTGTCTTCTATATTTGTGAACACAGTTGTAAAGAAACCCTTAGGTCCAAGGTGAATATCTATACTTCCTTTAGGATTCTAGTGGTATCTGATCCATGATTGAAGGGATTTTTTAGTGGGCCATAGTCCCATGAACTTGCAGATGATGGCATATGTCCCCATGTTCCTTATATACCTACAACTCCAGATTATTTAACACCACCCTGGAAGTTATGCTTGTTTTGGCTTTGCAGGGTCCCTTGTGTTTCTTGTCTTTAGTTTCCTGTTGTTTGTCCTCTACCTCCTTGTCGTTTGTGCGATATTGATCATTTTCTATGGGTTCTACTGACCCCACTTCTGTGCTCTTCTCTCCTTCCACCCCTGTTTCCCTAACATCTTCTAGAGGCTTCTTCCCCCCTGATGGCCAGGGCCTTCTTGTAGGTGGGAGTGGAGCTCCCTCCTTGTCGACCCTTCATAGGCATTCAGAAAAACCCCTTCGCGCATTGAACTAAGGTCATTCTTCCCTATCTTCTCTTGTGCCTCAAGTCAAAAAGCATTCTCTAAATGTGATCTTCCCAGAAGAACTTTTATTTCATTATAAGGATTTAAATGTTTTAATTTATGGTGTCAAATTTTGTACAAATTTTGAAAGACTCCAAATCTTCAATTCTCTATCACAAAGAAGATATTAAGGGTAAGGGAGATGTTGGAGGGGCTAGTCGACTTAGTTGACGATCCGAAACGATTCTAGAATTGATATTATAAATTCGATCAACACTGTAGTTGAGTCAAGAGTCTAAGTTAGATAGGCTAAATTGGTTTTGACAATTAAATTTTTGTGACTATCTCGACATAATATATATATATATATATGGAAATATGGAAATGTATGCATCATTATATCTTTTGTGACTGAATTTTGAAGAGAATATAATATAAATTAACACTTTGTTATTTCTTTGCTACATCGTTTCTCTTCTTCTATTCCTATGTTCCTTATCTTCATGTGATTTATTATTTTCCTTTCTACTAGTAACTAATGATCATTATCTACTGCACTGGAAGTATATATCAAATTTTAGGGAATATTTTACTAAAATATAAAATACTGTAAAATATTGGTGCATCTTTCAATGAATTGTAAAATGTTATAAAATATTATTGAATCATTCAGTTAATTATAAAATCTTGTAATTTATTGGTGAATCCCTCATTTAATCTTTACATCAAGTTATTTTTCATTCTTATGCATTGATTCTCTCGTAGAAAAATGATTATCCAATTAATTCGCTTCAAATAAATAAACATTGTGAGGATTTGATGGTTCATCACCATCTATAAGTTTTTTCAACTCCTTGGTGCGTAACTATTATAGTAACTATTTCATTTTCTTCTTCAATCAAAACTCTAATAATTGTTGATTAATACACAATTTTTTGAAATTACAGAAATATGTAATGAAAGTTAATTTGCTATATGATAAAAAAATCAATTAACACAACTCATTATAAAGCCACAATTTTTGAGTTCAAAGATATAGTCCACAAAGAAAAATTTTCATTACTTAGTATAACATGTTACAATATAAGTATCATCAAAGGATTTCAACATCAAAAATTATAATACAGTAAACAATCTCTCATCCTTCACTAATAACATGTATTTCTCCTTTAGCCTTTCCCTGAAAGTATAATTTCTTTAAAGGAATGTTGTTCCGATGAAAATTGGTCCCCTACAATGAAAACATAAGAAGCTAGTGAATAGGTCATTATTCCATACAAATAACCAAGTAGAAAATATTTCTCTTTCCTAATAAATACTTTGAAACAAGATACAAGATAAATTGTGGATTCCCTAAAAAACGAAGCAACTCAGGTCATGAGAGAAAGTGAATTGGAAATTAATTTATTTTCCTTAAACAATTAGCTGTATAAAAAATTAATGATAATTATGGAAAATATGTGAAATACCCAAAGAATAAACAAAGCCATATATGCCTCTGCCTCCACCTCCTCCTCCACCTCCGCCTCCTCCAACACCTCCTCCTCTTACTCCTCCTCCTACTCATCCACAACCACCAACACGTCCTCCTCCTCCTCCTCCACCTCTGCCTCCTCCTCCTCCTTCGCCGCCTTCGGCTCCTCATCCACCACCACCTCCAACTCCACTTCCACCTCATCGACCCCCTCCTCCTCCTCCTCCTCCTCCTTCACCTCCTCCTTCACCTCCTCCACCTCCACCTCCTCCAGCACCTCCTCCTCTTCCTCCTCCTCCTCCGCCACCTAAACCTCCACCTCCACCTTCACCTCCTCCTCCACCTCACACTCCACCTCCACCTTCACCTCCTTTTCCACTCATCCTCCACCTCCACTTCCACCTACACCTCCACATCCACCTCCTCCTCCTCCATGCCCTTCTCATCCTCCTCTTCCTCCACCTCCACCTATACCTCCATCACCTCTAATTCCACCACCTCCACCTCCACCACCTCATCCACCTCCTCCTCCTCATCTAATTCCACCTCCACCACCTCCTCCTGCTCCTACGCTCCCTCCTCCTCCTTTGTCTCCACCTCCTGCACCACGTCAACCTCCGCCTCCTCCTGTACGTCCTCCTCCACCTCCACCTCCTGCTCCACCACCACCACTAACTTTGCCTCATCCTCCTCCTCCACATCCACCCCCA
>APFE031260462.1:0-22097 GCA_000404065.3 Pinus taeda
CTAAAGATGTTCCCTCTCCTACTCTCTTAACTACATTCAATGGGCATTCTCATAGGTCTCATGGGATTCTACCTACCTTCCCTATTTGTGTAGGGGCAAGGTCATTAATGTGGAAGTAGAGATAGTTGATGCTAATATTGATTATAATATTTTGCTGGGTCATAATTGGGTTTACACAATGGATTCCATTGTCTCATATTTATTTCACATCCTATGCTTTCCTCATGAAGGGAGAATTGTTATGATTAAACAGTTAGCCTACTCTCGCAACGAACCTAATGCATATGTTGACTCCAGTGTCCCCTTGATAAAGAATACCAAGAAACCTGTTGAGAATTTAGGAGTTGGAATGTATTCTTCTTTGATGGGTAATTTTGATCTTCCATCTCGTATTTCTCATGCCAATGCCATTTAATCCTCTAGGATCATCCTCAGCAATGTTCTTTCAGAACTCAATATTTTTAAGATTCTTGGCCCTTGTCCCCTCCTACTACCGCATTAGAAGAAGAGAAAGTGGGTGGAATGAATTATCCAAAATCTTCAACGTTGTGTATCAATCTATTGCGAATTATGCAGATTCTAATCCCATCCCCCTCCCATCGCAGGATGTAGATGGGGATGTGGCATCAGTCTGGACAATTGATTCCACTTCAACTATGGATTTCCTTGATTTTGTTTTAACATTTGAAGAGGAAATTATAGAAGCAATGACTCGTGTATAAATATCATGGGATGATTTGCATCATCAATCCTATTTTCTCCCTGACTTACATGAAGTTGAGTTGAATTTGTCTAGTTCTCTTTCTAGTGGAAATGTTCATAAAATTTTAAACCTTTTGGCTCCATCACATATTTTTGTGGAAGGTAACATGTCTAATATTTTGGAAACCATTCTGGTGAACATTTCGAAGAATCCCAATGTTATTCAAAATATCTTCATTGGGGTTGAGTGTTCCCTTGAAGAAATAAAAATCTATATCGATCTATTTAAAGAGTTTTGAGAAGTATTTGCTTGGTATCATGTAGAGATTCTTGGAATCGATCTGTTGATGGTTGAGTATGAGATCAAGACTTATGAAAATGGAAATCCTGAATGACAAAATCTTCGATCGGTTAATCCTAGGAAAGATGCGGCTATTAAGGCCAAGGTAGAGAAGCTGCTTATGGTAGGTTTCATCTACCCTGCTCCTTTGACTGAATGGGTTTCAAATCATATCCCTGTTGATAAAAAACAAAGGAACAATTTGTGTATGCATCAATTTTAGGCATTTGAATAAATCTTGTCCTAAAGACAATTTCTCAACTCCCTTTATCGATCAAATTATTAATGAGTGTGCTGGAAATGAAATATTTTCCTTCATGGATGGATTTTTGGGATACACTCAAATAACAATTCGTCATGAAGATCAACATAACACAACATTTATTTTCCCTTGGGGTACGTTTGCATACACAAGAATGCCTTTTGGCCTTAAAAATGCTAGGGCTACCTGTCACTAGGCTATTTGTTACGATCTCCATGATAATTGAAGCTTATTTGGATGATTTAGTTGTTCTCTCTCACAAGAGAATGGAACATCCAAAGCACCTTGTTTTAGTTTTTAAGAGATGACGTTACTATAAAATTTGGTTGAACCCTAATAATTGTGTCTTTGCAGTTACATATGGTTGGTTAATGGGATTGGTTGTGTCTAATGAAGGGATTAGTGTTGATCCCTTTAAGGTTGAGGTAATACTTCAGTTGCCTTCCCCCATCAAGTATCCATTAACTTCAAAGTCTCCAAGGAAAAGCCAATTTTTAAGGAGATTTACCGAAAACTATGTTGAGGTCACAAAAGGAATTATGTGTTTCCTTAAGAAAGGAGTTCCATTTTTTTGGGATGATTTCACTCAACACTCGTTCAATGTTTTGAAAAGGCATTGACCTTCGCTCCTGTTCTGAGTGCACCTGATTATAGCAAATATTTCCTCTTGTACCTCACAATAGTAGAATGAAATATTGGTATGGTTCTAGTTCAGGAAGATATTCCCTTAGGGAGCATGTGATTTGTTATCTAAGCCATGGCTTAGTTGATCTTGAACTTAGGCACTCTCATATTGAGAAATTGGCTTTTGTAGTATTTCATGATGTCTAGCAACTTCGTCATTTAATTATGATAAGAAAAACCTTTATATTGGCTCACATCAAACCATTTTAATTTGTTCTTAGTAGGCAAGTGATTGGGGGAAAATAAAAATAAATGGATTGTCATTTTTCAAGATTTTGATCTTGAGTTTATGTCAGCTAAGTCGAAGAAATCTTTAGTTTTTACAGAATTTATTTCGAAATTGCCTCGGGAAGGAGATGTTATTTATGAAGAATTGTTTCCAGATGAGCATCTCTTTCTTATCTCCTCACAAGACCCTTGGTGTGGAGATATCATCATATATCTCCAAGCTTTGAATTTTCCTTGATCTTTTTCTAAGGATTAACACCAAAAATTGGGTCACCTGGCTAAAAATTATCTTATCATTGGTGATACTTTATATTGTCGTGGGATTGATTCAATCCTTAGGTTTTATTTAATGTTAGAAGAAGTTGAGTCATTTTTGAATGACTGCCACAGTGGAGCTTGTGGGGGTCATCTATACGGGCTTGCTATAGCCAAAAAAATATTGTGTGTAGGTTATTTTTGGTCATCGATTTTCAAAGATTGTATTGAAGAAGTCAAGAAATTCCATCCTTGTCAAGTTTATACTTGAAAAATGTGCGCTCATCCAGCTCCAATTTTTACTGTCATCACTATTGGTCCATTTAATAAGTGTGGTATTTATTTTACTACTTGTAACCTAGTTTTGGCTAAGGGCGACAAGTATATTATCATAGCAATAGACTACTTCACTAAGTGGGTCAAAATTATGCCTACTTTTAATACCGATGGTGAGACACCAACTCTTTTCCTGTTTAATCAAATCATTTCATTCTTCGGTACTCCTAAAGATATTGTCACTTATCATGGTAGTCACTTCCATAATAAGATGATGTATGAGTTGGCTTTGAAGTTGGGATTTCGGTAGGAGAATTTGTATCCTTAGCATCCTCAAGCTAATGGACAAGTAGAATTCGTCAATAAATACCTTAAGAATATCCTGCAAAGGATGATCAATCAAGCTAAGTCCAAATGACACATCATGTTATATCCTTCACTTTGGGCATACCGAATTTATCTTAAGACTGCTACGAGTTTTACTCCTTTTCAATTGGTTTATGAGTTGGAATCAATCTTTCTTATAGAATGTGAAATTCCATCTCTCAAATTTGCAGTCCAACTTCTTCCAATCACCTCAAGTCT
Organism: Pinus taeda; assembly: GCA_000404065.3. Taxonomy (NCBI): domain Eukaryota; kingdom Viridiplantae; phylum Streptophyta; class Pinopsida; order Pinales; family Pinaceae; genus Pinus; species Pinus taeda. The sequence continues at coordinate 3,333 of APFE031260462.1, forward strand.
TGAAGAACACCTCATTCATTTGGAACATCTCAATGATCAGCATTATAATGCAACCACAATGAATGAAGCTCATAAGAAAAGCATAAAATCCCAATATGAAAAGACTTTACGATCTAGGGTTTTCTCTTAAGGTGGCCTTGTTTTGGTCTATGACCAAGATAAAGACACCTTAGGGGTAGGAAAATTAAAACCTATGTGTTACGTTCCTTTTATCATTAAAAATGTCTTGAAGAAGGGTGCATATGAATTGGCTGGCTTTGAAGGAAACGTGCCATCATAGCTCAGAAATGGGCTCTATCTCAAGAAGTATTATTCCTAGGCTCTTACCTAGAATTTGATTTGTTCTATAAATATTGTACATAGTCTTTTGTTTTTGTCTATGGATCTCGTGGTGATGATGATATTTTTTATCTTGGTAGGTTTCAATGTGTGACTTGGTGTATTTAGGATTCGTAGATGGTTCTAGTAGACATACTTAGAATTTAACTTCCACCACTTGGGTAATATATTATATATCTCATCAGTTGTTAGTCTCAAGAGGCATATGTATTGGTCTTGCTTCTAATAATATGGTTGAGTACAATGTTGTTATCAATTTCATATCTGAAGCAATGTCTTATGGTATTGAATCATTAGTGGTTTATTTGGATTCAAAACTGGTTGTGTCTCAATTAAATAACATTTATCATGTGGGAGATCCTTTATTACATCACCAATTTATGAGAGTGATACTATCGTAAATATCATTCACTTTTATTACTTTCATTCATATTCCATGATTAGGTAATGCATTTGTTGATTCTATAGCTACCCAGGATTTGGATTGGAATATTAATCATTCATAACATTCAATCAAAATATCACAAAATAATTTGTATATATGATTGAATCATCATGAAATCTCTGTATATAGATAGATATGGTATGTCAAAATATTACAAATGTGGGAAAATTTCCTACAAAATTAGGTCTTAAGCATGATCATGTCCATATTTCAAAAAGACTAGTCGTCTAAAATCTAAGGCTGCGGGCCCTTCCCTGGATGAGCATAGCAAAAGAAGATGATGGCATTTTCCACTCATCAGAAGAGCTACACCCACTCTTGTGGTACTCCAACCACACATCTCTTTATAGCCTCAGGGAGATCCTCTACTACTGCCATTAGAAGTTGGTGAGTCAAACTCTCCAAGTTCCTATGAACAACATGAAGAACTCTCTCAGACTAAGTTACTGCTCTCTTCACGACTTTGTCATGATGCCTATACCTCGGTAGACCCTTAGGTCTCACAGGTACAATATTTGTATCATGATCATTTAATATTGTAATATTTTTGTTTCATGAAAAAATAATTTTAATTTCTTGAGATTATATTAAAAAATTTGAAGAAAAAAATTGAATAAGTTAAAAATATTTTTTTACCAATGTTGCCCCATGAAATTCCTTTTGGAAGTACTAGGTCTGGGTCCTTTCAGAAGTTTAAACATGCATATGGGTAATCCTATATGGCCATAACTTTTTTACCCCACTAGTTAAAGAACTCATCATCGAAGGCAACTTGAGTGACTTCGCCTCCTCCAAGTTGCTTGATCAAATCTTCCCATTTGGCCATCCTAGGATCTCTAGGTCTGCTAATGGTAGTAGCTACTCTAGGTCCTAGTGTCAGAATCCTCTCAAAGAAAAATGAGAAAAGAATGCCACCATAGTCAAAGTTATTTGATTTTCCTTGTTTGACTATTGGTCTTAGGAATTCTGTTGCCAAGAACATAACAGGTCATGAAGCCTGATGCAATGAGGATAAACCTGTTATCCTAGCAATGGTGAAAAGGATGATTTTGATTGGTAGGCTTGTGATTTCTTTTATCAAAACATGTGATTTGAACTTGTTAGTCTCCGGTGAATATTATACAACAATATAATTAGAAATGTTAAGGCCTCCACATGCCTTCCCTTTTAGGTCAACTGCTTCTCCCCTTTGGGAAAGTCCTATTATGAATTAGATATCTTCTAATTTGATCTATAAAGGCACATGATCTATGACGAATAACTCTTTCTCTGGATCCTAATAATGAATTAAAATTTACAACAATCGAGTCTATGTTCTCATGTTGGGCATCATGAAGAATTTGAGCAATCCACAATTTTTTAGTCCATCCAATACTTCTTAATCATTTAAAACTTCATTATCAACATCACTATGCTCTCTCTCTCTCCAAATGATTGACATCCTCCAAAATTGATGGATTTCATCTATTAGAAATTGAGTTTTTCAATCAGAATCTGTGCGTACGTGAATTTTCTCAGACACAATCATGTACACATACAACTTTCCCTTAGAAAATTACGTATAGGGATTTCTATACACAACTTTCAAATTATTGACCTGCGTACACGCTGAGCATTTAAAAAAAAACTACCTCCATAAAATTGATTTAAATCATGAAATCTTCAATCAAATGGATAAGTTTAAGGATAAGAACTGCCTAGAGATCATGTGTGATGAATTCTTTGGCAGATTTGATTGGATTTTTTTGCTCAAAGTTTCTCCGAGAGCGCTTTTCTCAATAGTTGGATGGTGAAAATGAATTGGGTGAGTCCAAAATCTCTTTTTATAGTCAAAATTTAAAAATCTACTTTTCTAAAGTTCATTATTTTAATTTTTGTAATTTTATGAACTCTTGACTTTTTTCTTGAAGTGTTGGGAGAGGTTATTTTTTAGGTAATGAACACTTAGTGATGTTCTTTAGGTCTCTTCAGCTCCACAATCTATGACCTATCATGGCATGCATCATTTTATGACCTGGAATATTAGGTAAGAAATATCTCATTTCCATCGCATTATGCATCTTGAACACATACTATGATATTTTTCCATAGGGTCGACGTCATTATGTTGCAAATTTTAACCACTTTCACTCGCCATCTTGTAAAATTGTAACATAGTGGTAGAGCCTTTCCTTCCAAGGGGTTCCTAGTTATATCCTCACTAACAGATGCCTCCCATGCTGTAAGTATTGTGTAGGCTCGAGAGTCCTCTTTATTCCTTCCATGACTTTGTGTTAAAGCCTCATTCTTCTTCTTCTTCACATTTTCTGGCCTTATACCCTAGAGGCTCCCATGTGTGAAGTTGTACTACTGCATTTCACTTTGACCACTTGTACCTATTTTGGCCTTAAGCGAGATCCATTTGGACTCATATATAAGCTACTTTTTAGCTTGACTTTTTACAAGTTCAAACCATGCATTCATTAGTCTTTGTGACTTGACACCTATTTTTTCCATGGAGAGAACATCCCCTAAGTGTCAATGACTAACATCCGCCACCTTGCATTGAGCATAGGATTGTTCTAGTCCCAGGAACTAGTGACTTTCCCTTTAAAATAATTCTCTCCACTGTAATATTGGCATTATTTTATTCCTTTTGAGGCGTTAAATATGAAAAAATAAAAAAATAAAATATTCCCAAAAAAAGAGTGGGAATAGGACATCTTCTTCATCATTTGATGGAAATAAGATTCAACCATGTCTCCCTTGAAAAAAACAATTAAAATGAGTCTTTCCTCCATTGGGATGGGACTTAGTCTAGCTTTAGGGAAGCCATAACCTTATTCTTGAGTCATTCCTCCCTCAGTTGATTATCTCTTCCAATCATATGTAGAGTTTATTAATGGCTCTTGCATTGAAAACTTATACAAAATTATCTTATGTTGTCATAAAGTCACATCAAGTCATGATTTTGTTTAAGGGAAGTAAACCTATTGTCATCCATTATGTGGTGTCCCTTCACTCATTTCTATCAGCTATGCCTAGTTTTTCAAGTTATTCCTAGTACCACATCAGCTACATGGTCCTTCACTCATGCTGGTTAAGAAGATCCCCATTGACTTCTCTTATCAACTTCGAAAAAATTCTATGAGAGTAGACCTAGAGTCATACCCTGGCCCTATTTACATAATTGATAGGTGATCTTGTGCTCAACATTGATTAGTATTATGGGTCTTTGATTGAGTGGTCTCCCTTGTGTTTGACGTCAGCTTACATTATCACACATTGGGATTTGTGTCATACCTTGGTTTCCATTTGACCCTATTGGTGGATTCCTCTCCTTTATGTCATCTTTTATTATCGGTTGGTTTAGAGGATTTTTTTCATGCTCTAGCCACATCTTTTGTACTCCAAAAATGTACTTCTGAATGGTTATGTCATATCTCTTTGTTTGAGGTCTTCCAAATTATTGGTCTGTGGGCTACACTCACGCTATTTGATGTGGGATTCCTTAATGCCTTTCTTCCATCATATATTTTCCCATAAACTTCATTCCATTGCTCTGTGAAAAAGATCTAGAGTCATTTTTTCAGTACCTTAGGGTTTGCAATCATTTGTGGTAGACTCCTTCGCTATCAACAATGAGAATTATTTGGGTACCTTGACACTCATTATCATTATTAGTGAGTTGTCTTACATTTTTTAACGGTATACATCAATGACCTGTAATTAAATGATTTCTCACATGGTTGACTTCAGCTCATTTATTCCCATAATGTATAAATGTACCATCTTCGATCGGTGAAGACCTCAAGCTATGTTAGCATTTTTGTTCACTTGACAACTTCAGTTTTCTACCAATGAAACCTCCCACCTTTATATGTTGTATTCCTTCACAAAAAAATCTTATATGTTGGCACCCAAGTTTATGCAGTACCACTATTTAACCTATATGATTTGGTACTTTTATGAGGATCAATTATGCAGCATCATTGATCAGATAATTTTCTAGCATCATTGATTGAATATAATTTTATATGTGATATTAGACATAGCTTTGTTGTGTTCCTTTGTGGCTATGATATGATGATCCATTATGTATTTTAAAACTCCTTCTGTTAACTTATGTATACATTTTGGATCCTCTTTATAATTGATCAATGGACATGCTTTATTACTTCTGTGCATGGGTATGCTTGCCTCAAACATGAGTTTTCTTTCTAAATCCTTCCACAGGTATTTGATGAACTGGAATCTAGCGATCTTCTCCATTGATTTTGGATGACTCCTCTCTCTATACTTAATATATTTCAGCCATCATGTAACCCTTTTGACATCATATATTAGGGGGCATCTGTTATAGCATAATTTAACACTCCTATAGACTTGATGCTCTTTTATGGCCTTGGGCAGCCTTTTTCCCATGAAAACTTGATCTCATATTAAAAATTTAATATTTCAAATTCTATATGTGACTCTGCCACACTAAATCATGTACATATGCATGTCCTATAACATTGAACCCACATATACCTTTCAAAATATGAAAAAATTAAATAAAATGCTATTTTTCGGGAGGGGTTCATGGGTTTTACTGAGAGACCACCTACAAGAGGCCATGGCATAATTGAATTAACTAATTTCAAGTGGTATATATACACCCCTTGGGTAGGCCTAAAAAACATAAGAGAAGGACTATCAACATTATACCCATTTTTCTCCCAGATCAAGTTTGTTTTTATCATGCCTCCTACACTCCCAATCTCTATGGAACCCTGTTTTCCTTTGTAGATATGTTCTTCATCTTTATAGAATCTCCTTATGCTTGTTAGAGAGGTTGTCTTCATGGTTCTATTTGGAAAGATATGGAGGAAGGCTTCGTTGGTGGTTTGGCTTAGATCAGGTTATACCTTTCCTATACCTGTTGTGGTTAATTGATAAAGAAGCTCATGTATTTTCCCTAATATGTTATTGTCTCATGAATAGTATTTAATATGCTTATATATGATGAGTTAACATATCTTTTATGTATGAGCATTGAATTATCTATCATCTATATGCGTTTGTGAATTGACCTACATACCTGCTCGTTCTGGAGGAAGCATAGGGTTTGGACCCTACGTGAACATCATCAAATGTAGGACCTCCAAGTGTGTTTCCAAATCCATGTTTAATAATTCATATGTTTGGCATGATTTCTTCAATTCTCTTTGTTGATTATCTTGTTCTTCTCTATTGAGTTTTTCAACCCTTACCTTAGGGAACTTTTCCTGCCAACACCGCCAAAGCTAACTTCTCAACCTGAGTGTACTTGACTCCGATATCATTGAGATTCCTACTCAAGTAGTAAATGGGATGTTCATACCCTACATCATCCTCTTTGACTAATAACATTGCGATGGTAGTAATTGCAACAATGAGATACAAGAAATAGTTGCGTTGGTAATCCAGTGGATATAACAAAGTTGCCCGAATCAGTACATCTTTCAAGTCATTAGATGCATTTTGAGATGCGTTATTCCAGTGGAAGGAAAACCCTTTATTTAATTGGCGAGTGAATGCTTTGGTCAAATCAGTGTAGTTAGGGACAAACATCCGTAGAAATTTAGCCTTCTCTTGGAGTCGTAGGAGCTAAAGGAGGGAAAAAGGTGTAGGCAGATCTATGATTGCTTGAACTTTCAGAGGACTGATATGAATTCTATGTTTTGCAACCAAAAAACTGAAATGTTGGCCAGAGCAAAACACACATTTGTGAGGGCCTAGTCGAATATTTTGATGCCTACATTGTAAGAAAATGGCTCCAAGATGCATCAGGTGGTCAACCCGATGTTTCAAGTGAGCAGGGAGATCATTCAGATATGGTTACATGATATGTTTGATATCATGAAAGGCATAATTCATCACCCTATGAAATGTAGCCCCATCATTATTCAATCCAAAAGGGATTTTCTACTATGCAAACGTACCCTAGGGACAAATAGATGTATTTTTAGGTTGATCTGCTGGGAGAAAGTTGATCTGATTATAGTCGGAAAATTCATCCATGAATGAATAGATCTCACAACCAAAATAGTCATCAACAATATGGTCGATGACAAGGGTGGGATAATTATCCTTTGGACAAGTGTGATTTATATCCCAATAATCGACACATACATGAATTTTCCTTGTTTCTTGATGACATGAACAATATTTGACATCCAATCAATCAAAGGAAATAGATAGATGAAATATGTGTGTAGAATATTTTCAACCTTAGATTTAATCGTGATAGGCCCCTTGGGATGTACCGAACAAAGGCATTGCTGGACTAGTTTAACATCAAAATACATTATTATTTCATGAATCACGATGTTTGGATCGATCCCTGGCATTTCTTCATAAGACTAAGAAAAGACATCTCGAAAGTCATGAAACAAAACCTTGTAAGTCTTAATCTCATTCGGTGAGCAATATGTGCAGACATATAGATTCTCAACAATGATAGTTTTAATCGAGATATCATGAGGGGTAGTCTCTACAATATTCGATTGGTTTTTTTCTAAATTGGCTTCATGAATGGAAACATATTTTGTAGAGAGCTAAATGATATTGGGTTGATAAAGGTCATTAGGATTATCTCTTATGGAATCTGACAAGGAGGAACGATGGTGATGATCATCCCATGATGCATCATCTAGCATCATGATCTCCATAATGCTCTCATTGATACAAAATTCACGAGAGAAAGGATCAGAAGATGTTTCATAATCCAATGAGTGATCAACCTGATTGATTGAAGAGACTAAATCAGAATGAGCCGCACAAGCTAAATGATTGACATAATAATCAAGTTTGATGGGGCTAAAAGACATACAATCACCAAAAATATCAATATTAGTTTGTCTGGTACTACCCAAGGATCATTTGGAATAGTAGAATAGGATATCATATTGATATAGGAAACCAAAGAAGATTTGTTGGGAAGCAACGAAGGAGGAAGCAAAAAGGTTCCCACAAGAGAGGAATCCTTAAGAAATCCAACCCTAACATACTGGTATGGGTGTAGAGATTCCCCTATGAGAGGGAAACTTCTAGTAACTGGACAATTAGAGGCGAAAAACATGAGTTGGTCAGTGGCTACTATTCCATCTTTATGAGGAAAGCAAATCATTAGGAAATAAGTCGAAAAAACAACAACCATGGCGTAAACCCATGTGAAACCCAATAGAAGATTATAATCAAGTGGTACATAAATAACTTAGACTTGTATGGATATGAATTTACCTCCCAATTCTACTTGAAAGGAATTAAAAACACCACAAGGTTTATACATTCTTTTGTCAAAAGATTTCAAGGTGGTGGGCGATTGACTCAATTGAGGAGAACCAACGGTCTTCCAGGAAGATAAGGACATGACGCATGTCGAGGCTCCCTCATACACAAAAGAACGATGCATGTTCTTAAACAAAATCCTGTATTATAAATGCTAATTGAGCCGAAAGTTGAGGTGTATGGTTCTCATGATTAAAAATGACTTGGTTAGAATCTGAAGGATCAATGTATCCAATCACAGCAAGAAAAAGCTTTTCCTAAGAGGGACAATTTTGAAACACCTTGAGAGTAGAAATAATTGATGGAAACTTATCCAAGTCCTCAACTATTCTGTAATTCTTAGCAACTCTTGGATGAGTGTTGAAAGAAAATTTATGGATAATGCCCTTTATAGGCTTAGTAATCAATTCCATAGGAATTGTAAGAGGAGCATGATATGATGGAGATGCAGCCGAACTCGTAGGTTGATCATTATCCTAAACATTTGGAAATAATATCATTTTTTATAGTATTTATTATGGGTGGCCACCATAATATAATTTTTTGATTTAGTGAAAAAAAGCATCAAAACCGAGTTAGAGGAAGTAGGGTCGCAAGCAAGAAAATGAGTCTCTTGATTCAGAAAAGGATCTGTCAATACAGTGGGTTACATAGAATATTTTAGAGATTGGTTCACTTCTACCCGGCAGGGATAGTCATGAGTGAAGTGTTCCTCATTATAAATTAGGCATGGGTAAAGAGGTTTTGGTTTCTCGTCAGAATATTGATTGCTTTTTTATGCCACGAAGGATAGTATTTATTCTTCTTACCTTTGCCTTTCTTTTTACTTCCTGGTTTTTGTTGAGATTTACCTTTATCATAATGAATGGCATTGATATTGGAAGTAGATTCCCCAAGAGGATTGGATGGATGGATTTGGGTAGCTGTAGTAAGAGTAGTACTAGACGGTTTATTCATTGACTGCAAACTAGAAGAACCAATCATGCCATCAACAACATGAGATTCCTTACCAAGAGCTTGAAGAACAATGTTTGGATGTCACAGAGTGTTTGGTATCTTATCATAAAGCATGCCATATTGGGTATAAATGAGATCCAAGTACTAGGAATGAGCAATTACTTTCTCTTCAGTTACAACTCCACCCTTAGCTACATCTTCTGTTATAGGGACGATAGAGACTTATTAAACCATTTTGGTAACAATTGATCTGGAACATATGTCTTAAACAACCAACATCAATGTCACCACTCATGAATATGATCAAAAATGTGAGTGGAATTAGATTATTTTAAGTTAGTAAAAAGTTCCATTCTAGTTTCGTATTTGATGGGAAACTAAAAATGTGTGAGGAAGGTGGCAGCCAAGGCACTAAAATTTTTAAACGAAGCTCTCAGTAACTCAATATACCATTTAGTTGTCATACTGATAAGAGCGCATTGAAAAAGATGTAATCAAATTGAATCATCATTAAGGGAGTTCGGAAAACACCACATATGATATGTCATGACATGGGTAGATGGGTCTTCTCAAGGATTCCTATTGAATTTTGTTGAAAATTGACAACAAGAAATTGCTAAAAATATAAGTGCTAAAAATAGAACTACTAAAAATAGCAGTTTTTGCATCAGTGCTAGATTGGGCAATAGGGAATGAAAAATGGAAGTGCTAAAAATAAGCTCTTTTCTAGAAAATTTCGTGGCGATGGGAAAGTGGAAATAGATTGGTGTGCTAGCCAAGAATCTGTATGCACTTGAGGTATAAGATGCATGCAAAGCCTTGAGGAGCAAGGCAAAGGTTAGAGACTCAGTGGTTGAGAGGGAGAGTAAATTACCTCTCAACATGGAGTGCCAGAAGAAGTCTCAAACGATTATGGAGGAGCCATGATTGGTGTAGCAGCTTCAGGAGGTTGTGGAGCAGTCACAACTAGAGAAGCTGAGAGGAGATCGAGTAGAGACATCTACTCATGCAGAGACCTCCAGTAGGGGGAAACTTCAAGCTAGGTGGGTAGAGGGATCAGATGCAGCCATACATCTAGGTAGGAGGTGAGGTGATTTGGAGTGATTGTCCCAAGGAGGAGGGGCAGGATCCTTGAGGTACCCAACCTCTTGGATGAGACCTTGCTATGGGAGCCCAGATGTGGAGTACCAGGAACTGACTGATTGGGTAGAGATAGATGTGGATGGAGCAGCAGAGAGAGATACAGTGCAGGGAATCCCAGGATAGCATAGAGCATGTAGGTTGCATCAATGTGAGAGGCACAAGTGTGTTGCACAGTGCAAGGTAGTACGGATAAGGGTGCAACAATGCGAGATGCATGGAGATGTTACAGTAGCACAGAGGCCAGAGAGGGAGTATTTGTCAGCAGCAGGTAGAGCTTCAGAATCAGAGTATGTTTCTAGCCAAATAGAGTGGTTAGTTGGGAGTGTTTTTGTTCCAAGAGTTGTTGAAGCAAGCAGACCTGGTGGATGTGTTGCATGAGAACATTCCAGAGTTACAGGATCGGGTTCGAGAGGAAGCCTTTCTTGTTGAGAGAGAGTGTTGAAAAGTGTGCAACAAGATATGTAAAAATAGAAATTGCTAAAAATAGTAGTTTTTCCAATGAGCATTTTGGCCACCTTGGGTGAGAGGTGAAACTACTAAAAATATAATCTTCTAAAAATAACATTTCTGGGTCCCTTCCTATTTTTAGCATTCCTTGATCTAACTATAGGAAGTAAAAACGAATTTGGTCTTACCATTAGTTTGGAATATTAATTAATTAATTCTACATAAGTTAATTAGTTAACGAAAAGCAAACTTGAAGTCTTTGAGAGAACATGCAATTATTTCTCCACTAATTGAGGAATGTGTCCTTAATTTGCTCCATTGATTGAGAAATTAAGGATGAGTTCTATATTGAGAGGATCAGTTGACTTAGTTTAATTTATTCAAGTCCAGTTAGATTAATTTAACAAGTTGTTAAATTAATGAGATATAGTTTGTTGATGCTTGCATGCATGTGACAACTGTTATTTTCAGGTAACTGTGTATTCACTCGTGGATAACTGATGCATGTCAGTTCTGTCAGAGACCCAGTTGAGATCAGATGTGGGACAGTGTACTATCATTTGGATGAATATTTTTCCTATAAAAGAAGCTCATCCATGATGAGGACTTATCTCCTTCAAGTTTGTGCAGTCAGATCAGAGGTTAGTGAGTGTGTGAAGAGGCCAATTCACATAGGTGGCAACACTGGACCCCAAGGAAACTACATAAAGAAATAAGAGGCTTGGAGGGCAGATGAGAAGGTTTGTGAGAAGCCTTTGACTATCTATGAGTATTAGAGGGATTGTATTGAGAGCTAGATAGCTTCTGAGCTAAGTCTTTGTGTAATCCGAACTATATTTCCACTTGTACAATAATACAGAGATGGGGTTTTAGGTAGGTGCTTTCCCTGGGTAAATTCTTCTGTGTTATGTGTGATTGGTTCCTTCTTATCAGTTATATTTGTTCTTATTGATGTTTCTCATGGTTGATTGTAGAAGTAGATCATGTGTTTTGCTTTAGTACATTGCATTACTAGGCTGATCTACAAGTGGGAAATTTCAACATGGTATCAGAGTTAGTTTATTTGCGGAAAAATTTCTACAAATTTTGTGATATCAGAAGGAAATCTCATAGGAATAGTTGTCCACCAAGGCAAATGAGAAATAAGATCATTGGTGAGTCAAGTCAAATCTGGAAATTTGAGAGTTTCTACAAATGGAAACAACCTGTTAAAATATGGTGGAGGATAACCTGGATAAGAGGGAATAACTTGAAAATTAGGTATATGCACTCCATGATAGGGAGGGTTATGATAAAGAGGAACTCAGGCACCAGAATAAGGAGAATTATGATAACCATCATACACATAACCTTATTGTCCAGCTCTAGGATAGCCTTCCAAATGATGGAGAGGTTGGGTTTGAGCTTGCTGGCCTTGATAGGGAACTTCAATGACACCTTGATAAGGTTTATATTATTTCCCCATTGGATTCTAGATCGTCCCAACATAAGGTGGATTTGGTGGAGGCTGTGCCATACTATAAGCAATCTATCCTACTAGAATTTGAGGAATACCTTGTCCAAGAAGTTAATACCATAAGGTACCTTGTAAAGGCTGGGTAAGTGGAACCTAAGGGGTACCAAATACTGATGAAATATATTGACCCATATTTACAACCTGTAAAAGTTGTCTTACATGAATTGGAGCTTGTATAGGTATATATTTCTAAGTAGGAATTTGAGATGCGAATGGCACAGGTTGAGAATTCAAAAATGGATCCATAATCAAACCAGGTTGTACGGGAAGAGTGGGTTTCCAAACATTAGCATCCATTCTAGAATATGGAGGATTTAGATAACATTGAGCACTAATTTGAGGTATACCAACAATAGTTTCCCCCCTGCGAAAGGAAGAGGGGATGATGGAGGAAATCTCTGCCCTTGTGGAGGGTACCCAACATTAGGAGAGTTAGGTTGTTGAAGGTAACAAAGCCCACTAACATAAGGGCCATCCTACTATTCAACTATAGGTGTAGGTGGAGGAGAAGGAGCACGCTCCGTAGTGATCATTAATGAAGTGCCAGATGGAATTCCATAAATAGGTAACAAGGGATACTTCCATGAATTGGATGCCACACTAGAGAAGGTACCATATAGTGACCGATAACTAGGTTGGATGGTTGGGACACCATATAGATGTGCCTTTGGTGATGTCACAAACATGGCTGAATAAGTAACACTAGTTGTCTAAGCCATAGTGGTGTACATAGGCTAGGTAAGCATAATAGATCCAGTCATGGTTAACTGTCACAAAGAAGACTTCCGTGAGAAACTAATGGGTGAGTGGGAAGAATCGGGTAAAGGAGTTTCTGTCGGGGTTTAAAGAGGAGGGAGAGGATGATATTGATAAAAATGGGGTCCACTCCAATGAACAAGAGTAGAAGGACGAGATTCTTCCTATGGGATCTCTTTGATACTCACAATACCAGGAGGAATAGGTTCATTGTTGGGTCCAAGATATATAGCTTTTAGTTGTGTCTGAGATAGAGGAAGAGAAAAGGGAAGTCCTGAAGTAAAACGTAAAGATGGCTGAGGTACATCATTGAATAACCTCAGGTAATAAAGTCTCTGATTCAATAAATTTAGGTTTAATGACCTCAGACAACAATGTCTCAGGTGCTTCGGTTTCAACTATGTTAAATTCACCAACAAATGATCAAGTAATATGAAGCTCAATACTGAAAGGGAAAGATGATTCTACTAGATCAGATTCAGGAGGAGGCCTAGAAGTTGTTCCTGAAGTTCCTAATTTGGTAACTTGCATCTTCTTATGCTTCTGAAGATGGCCAACAATAGCCTCTGGTGGAAGAGGAGGCTTATTTTGCTTTCTACGCGAACAACAAAGAGGAGGGGTGTGTTCTTCCATGTTGGGTTAATAAATTTTAATAATTAACACAAAAATAAATTAAAAAGAGGGTAAAATAGGCATAAAGGTTTACCAAGAAACCATGAACTACAATATACACCTTGGCAAACGGACTGAACATAGTTGCAGGAAATATCCTCGAATGTTGTGTTTGTTGTATGACAATATACAAGGCGACCGACTTGGTTACCTGTGGTGGACTTCCAAAATAGACTCGATGATATGTGGAAGTGAAGTCTATAGTAGTGTTTTCTAATGCATAATTATTCGATGAGACCATTCCCATATACTTTTCATGCATGGAGTGTCATCCAATATACCCAAAGGTACGTGGAGTACAATCCAATACACTTATGTACGTGGAATGGGATATCACCTACATGATACAATGCTGGAAAACAACGACATCTCCAACAGTTAAATACATCGGAACAAGTCTCTAGCCTAGACCTCTAAATATTTGCGTTAATGTGACGAATGCTCCTTAGGTTGATTCAAAATATTTTAAAGTTTATCTTTGATTAGCTTACAATTTCATGGATCATTGCCAATTTCACTTGAATATCCTAAATTGCAAGGTAGCATGAAGAAATGGAAATGTTCACTTTCAATGAAAATCTATCTAAAGGAGGGAAGAGACAAATAATATGCAACAAACAATAAGTAAGTGAAATTACCTAAAATGCAACTATTCAAATCCAAATTTACATACAAAACCCTAGATACCAACGAAAAGATATTTTTCTGTTCAATTTCCTCTTAATTTTCAAAATGAGATAAAACTAAGATGCATGTCTAATCACTGATAAAACAATCTTTTCAGAACGATGCCTAAAACACCAATTATTTCAAGTACTCAATGACTAAACAAATAAGTTCATTAATGACCTAATGACAAGAATAAAGGAAAATCTAAAAAAATTATTATTAAAGGAAATCAAAACCATATGTAGGCTTATGAGAAACACTAAGTCATCAAGGTACATAGGGAAGAGAAACTGGAAGACGGTTAGACAAAGACCAAGCCAACAAAAGGAAAATTTTGGCATGAAATAGGGATCAATGCAGGTGCTTAAGCAACAACAGTGCTCTGCAACGCACTCACAAAGAAGGTTGCGGTGCACTGCAACATAGGTACAAGGAAGGATAGGGTGCACTTCAATGCACTATCTCCATATCATAGGGTGTGATGATCAAGGAATCTCAATTTCCAACACAAACAATGCAATGGGATCTCAATGACAGGTCTTCGTGTGTCTAATCAGCACTGAGTTAAACTATAAAGATTGAAACAAGAGTTAAAATAAACACTAAATCCAAAGAAAACCACCAAGGATTGTGTTATGAAACCAGCTCAAGAAAAGATAGAAAATATAGATCAACACCTTAGAATTAGCCTCTTCGAGGGGGAAACCTCCTTTACATTACATAAATGAACAATTCTTGGATGATTCAAATGACAAAACCTCCTTTCTATATATAGGAGTCTAAGGAGTCACAATATAACCCACCCGACCTAACAATAATAATATAAAGCCACAAAAATAACAATAGAGGGATTCTATGGGGCACAGTAATAACAATATGAGGACAATAGGGGCACACCAATATTAATAAGCGGTATAACTACAATAGTAATGGGGTAATCACTAGTATTATAAGGACCCAACATGCCCCTCTCCTTCAAAAAAATTGTTGTCCTCAATGCTTGAGTAGCTCTGGATACTTCTGTATAAAATTCTCATCCTCCCATGTGGAATCTTCAGCGGATAGGTTCTTCCACTTGATAAGATACTCTGAAATTGATTGATTTCGTAGCTATTGAGTTCTTGTTTCTGTGACTGCTTCTGGTTCCAATATAATTTTTCCTTCCTCGTCAAGTTCTCACAATATTGTTTGAACTGGGAGCTTGTTGCCTATAACCTTCTTTAAACATGAAACATGGAAAACTGGGTGCAATTGAGAAGCGGCAGGAAGCTCCAATTTGTATGACACAGTACCAATCTTTTGCAACACCTTGTATGGACCATAATACTTTGGTGATAATTTATTATCGTTCTTAGCTTGCTTGAGGGACATTTGGTTATATGGTTGTAGCCGTAGGAATACCCAATCACCTACATCAAAACTTCTTTCACTGTGATGTTGATCTGCCTGTTGTTTCATTCTATTTTGTGCCAACATGAGGTTATCTTTTAAGAGTTGGAGGACTTATTGTTGATGTTCGATGTGATGTTCCACTGCCTGAACCTTAGAATTTTCTCTTAAATATGATGTGATGGATGGTGGTTGATACCCATAAAGTGCCATAAATGGGGTCATTTTTGTTGCTGTATGGAAGGAAGTGTTATACCACCATTCAGCCAGAGGCAACCATTTGACCCATTGTGTCTGTTTATCAGATACAAAGCAACGAAGATATCCTTCCAAACATTTGTTTACTATCTCAGTTTTCCCATCAGATTGAGGATGATCAGATGAGCTATGAGCTAACTGAGTACCAAAAAAAGAAAATAATTCTATCCAAAAATTTCCAGTGAAAATGGGATCTTTGTCACTTACAATAATCTTTGGGTTTCCATGTAGCTTTTGAATTGTTTCCATAAATGCAATAGAAACTGTAATGGCTTTAAATGGATGTGATAATGCACAAAAGGGTGCATACTTGGTAAGTCTATCAACTACCACCATGATGACACTCTTTCCCTCAGACTTGGGTAAACCTATGATAAAATCCATTGAAACCTCCTCCCAATATTGGCTTGGAATGGATAAAGGTTGTAATAGACTCGGGGTCTTAATTGTTTCAACTTTATTTGTTGGCAAACCAAACATTCCGCCACAAACTTTTGAATATCCGATTTAAAGCCATCCCAAAAAAATTCCTTCTTAACCTTGTGGTAAGTTTTTAAAAATCATGAGTGCCCTTCTAAGGGAGAAGTGTGCAATTCCATAAGAATCTTTTGTTTTATTTGGGAATTCTTACAGAGGTATAAGCGATCTTTGTACCATAACGAATCATTTTTCCAGCTAAATGTATCAGAGGTACTAGAATCTTGTTGTAACTTTCGAATAAGTGCCCACACTTCTTCATCATTGTTCCATTTCTCCCTTGCTTTGTTTATCTAATCTGGTTGGATAATAGAAATGGCACACAACAATGCTTCCACATCCTCATCCTTTCTTGAGAGTGCATCTGCCACCACAATTTTCTTCCCTTTTTTATAGACGATTTCAAGGTCATAACCCAACATCTTTGTGACCCACTTTTGTTGCTCTTCAGAGGATAATCTTTGTTCTAAAAAGTATTTAAGGCTATCATGATCCATTTTTACCTTGAAGTGGCTTCCCATTAGGTAGGGTCACCATTTCTTAAGTCCATGTAGTATTGCCAACATTTCCTTCTCATAAATAGCTTTGTGTAAAAACTTTCCCTTGATTGGACGACTTTCAAAATCAATGGGTCTTTCATCTTGCATTAAAACAACACCAATTCCATTTCCTGAAGCATCACATTCCACAATAAAGGTTTTTGTGAAGTCTGATATAGCTAAGACCGGTGCTTGGCATATTGTCTCTTTAAGATGTTTGAAGGCCTTTGTTGCTTATAGAGTCCGTGAAAATGCATCTTTCTTCAATAATGTTGTTAGAGGTGCTGCCATTCTCCCATAATTCTTAACAAACTTGCGATAATACCCAGTCAACCCGAGAAATCCTCGCAGATGCTTTATAGGTGTGGGGATTTTCCATTCCTTAATGGCTTTAATTTTGCTAGGGTCTACTTTAACTCCTTCATGAGATACAATATGACCCAGATATTCCACCTCTTGTACTCCAAAAAAACATTTGGATCTTTTTGCATATAATTGTTTCTCCTCCAATAGTTGTAGTACCCTGTCAACATGGTCAACATGATCCTCCCAAGACTTGTTGTAGATTAGTATATCATCAAAAAATACTAACACAAATTTTCTAAGGAAGGGTTTGAAAATGGAATTCATTAAACCTTGAAATGTAGAAGGTGCATTGGTAAGGCCAAAGTGCATGACAAAAAATTCATAATAGCCCTCATGAGTTCTAAATGTTGTTTTCAGAATGTCTTTAATCTTCATTCTGATTTGATGATATCCTGAACGAAGATCCAACTTGGTGAAGTAAATTGATCCATGCAATTCATCCAGTACTTCATCAATGACAGGAATGGGAAACTTATCTTTAATAATGAGCTTGTTGAGCTCCCTATAATCCGGACACATGCACCATGATCCATCCTTCCTGTGCACCAATACTACTGGAGCAAATAAAGAACTTTGACAAGGTTGAATTATACTAGCCTCTAGCATTTCTGCAACCATACGTTTAATTTCACTCTTTTGGGCATAGGGATATCTGTGCAACCTAATGTTTGGAGGAACACCTCCTGGAATCAGATGAATAGCATGATCATGATCATGAATGGGTGGGAGACCTTTGGGAGTCTCAAACACCTTGGAATGATTGTCCAAGACTTTTTGGATATTTGGAGAAATAGATGATTTCGATGTGGAAACATCTAGCGAACATAATTGTGCAATTACACCTCTTTGTTCCTTTTTTAGAAGCTTTGTCATATTGTTGGAGCTGATTATCTTTCCCGATTTCCCTGCAATACCCTTAATTCAACTTCCTTTCCTTCCATAGAAAATTTCATGAAAAGTTCTTGAAAATTAAAAGCTATTGTACCCAAGGATTGTAGCCATTGGACTCCTAATACAACATCAGCACCTCCCATTGGAATGGAAAAGCATTGGGCTAGTCAATACATATTCTCCCATGGATAGCTTGATATTATGGCACTTTCCAGAGCAATTTATTGTTCCTCCATTTGCAACCATCACTTGACACCTGGTGCTGGATATAAGAAGCAATTCAATTCTTTTGCTACCTTACAATGAATAAAATTGTGAGTACTTCCTGAATCAATCAACACTATTACCTTTTTCTTCTTGATTTGTCCTTCTATCTTGATGGTTTGAGGAGTGGTAATTCTCGCCAATACATTACAAGATATGGTAGGATTCATTTGTTCTTCATCTAGGCTTTGTTCCTAGAGTATATCCTCTTCTTTTGACCTTTCTCGCTCCTTTTCTTCTTCCTCTTCACAATCTATGTAGAATAATTTCTTCTCAGCACACTTATACCTTTAGTGTATTTGCTATCACAACTGTAACAAAGCCCTTTTGCTCTTTTTTCTTCC